>PVHY01001159.1:0-98595 GCA_004024945.1 Uropsilus gracilis
CGAAGGTTTTTATTCTTCCTTCATAGAGGAAAGAAAGTTTTGCAGGATAGAGTAATCTTGGCTGGCATTTTTTATCTTGGAGTTTTTTTAAGATATGACTCCATGCTCTCCTTGCTTGTAGTGTCTCTTCAGAGAAGTCTGAGGTCAGCCTAATAGGTTTTCCTTTGTATGTTATCTGTTTCTTTTCTCTAGCCAATCTTATTATTTTTTCCTTATCCAGAACTCCTGGGAGTTTTACAATGATGTGTCTTGCTGTGGTTTTCCTTTCCTTGATATAGTTTGGTGTTCTTTTGGCTTCCTGGATGTCAAATTTCATTTCTTTCTTCAGGATTGGGAAGTTTTCTTCCATTATTTCTTTGAATAGCCTTTCAGTACCCATGTGCTTCTCTTCTCCTTCAGGGACACCCATAACTCTTATGTTTCCTCTCTTTGAGGAATCAGACAGATCTCTGACTTTTTCTTCAATTTTCTTACCTTGTGTCTCTCTTTCCCTGTCTTTCTTCTTCCTCTCAATTTCAGTGTCCTCCAGGGTACTTACTCGTTCTTCAATTTCATCCAGTCTGCTTTCGTAACTTTTCCCTGCATTTTTGAGTTCTTCTGTTGTTCCCTTTAGATCTTGGGTTTCTTTCTGGATCTTGCTCAGGTATTCAATTTTATTCTTCAATTCTTCAATTATTTTATCTTTGTTGATGTTTTCTTTCTTGATGCTTTGCATTTCTTCTTCCAACTTATTCAGTTTCTCTGCCATGCTCACTTCTTTTTCTTTATGTTTTCTAATTCTTCTCTTAGTTCTCTGAATGTTTGCAACATGTAAAGGTTCAGTTCCTTGTCTGGGAGGTGGCACATTTCTTTAATGTTATATTTTTTGGTTTCTGGAGTCTGTCTTTCCTTCAGTGGTGTACTGGTTTCTGTTGAGTTTGTTGGGGTGTTTGCCTTTTTCCTCTTTCCTGTGCTTTGATTTCGCACTTCTTCCACATATTGAGTGACTATGGCTCTAGTATTGGCTGGCATGATGATTGGAGTCTCTTGGTAGTTTGTAGTTGATTCTGTCTTTGTGTCTGTGTAGCTGAGGTAGTAATATTTTTCTTTCCTTTGGCAGATTTGGGTGAGTGATTAGTATATGTGGTTGTTATGGTATACTGTCTTCTTATAAATTATGCCTTATAGGCATATTGGACAACACCTCAATTCTGCGTTTCTCTAGGAGGAGTTATGCTTAGTAGATGTTGTAGGGCTTCTTCTGTGTTTCTTTATGGAGGAGGAGTGTAGGTGTCTTTTGTTGTTGTTCTTTTTTATTCAGAGTCCAGTTGGGTTTTCTTCTGTGCCGGGGCCGCGAAGCGGTCCCGGCGCTTCAGGTCCCTCTGTGGCGGCTGGGCTGCTGGCTGCGCCCCGTCCCCACCTGGGGCTTGGATCGCTGTCCTTGTTCTCTGGGCTGGCTGGGACCTTTCTGCGTGCAGTCGCTGGGTCCCGCCCTCTCACCTGGGAGTCCCTTTGTTGCTCCAAATCTGTAAACTTCTTAACTGCATTTCACACATATGCGGCTAGCCCAGGCCAGCCAAGGGCTGCAGGCCCCTGGTGGCCACATGGCCAAGCTGACATGGTTCACATCTCCATCTAACAAAATGACCGAACAAATCTCTTTCCTCCATGAAACTGTCTAACCTCCATATTGAATCTGATTCTGATCATCTTTCTGTTTCCACACCCTTTATATACTCTGATTTCCTGTCTTCCAGGAAACCCGTGTCACCTTCCTCCTGCATCTCTCTGAAGGGAAATTCCAATTAAGGTTGATAGGGTGTGCTCCCCCCATCATTGTCTCCTGTTTAAGATTGAAGATTTCAAGGACAGGTATGCTAAAATGTGAGAATGACCTTAGTTGGAATTTCCCTTCAGGGAGATGCAGAAGGAAGGGAAAACAGGTTTCCTGGAAGGTGGGAAATCAGGGTATATAAAGGGTGTGCAAACAAAGATTTGGATTACTATATGGAGATTGATCGGAGAGAGAGAAGGTTTCAATGGAGGAGAGATGGGAACTGGCCATCTTGTAGAGTAAAGATGTGAGTCATGTGGACTTGGCCAAAGGCCACCAGGGGCCTGCAGCCCTTGGCTGGCCTGGGCTAGCCACATGTGTGCTAAAGGCGGTTAAGGAGTTTGCAGATTTGAACTCCGTGTTGGAGTTTGTTTTGCTGAGTTTGACTTGTGTCTGAAAGAGGCTGTGCAAAAGTTAGGCCTGAAAAGAAAGTGAACTTGGCTGGTTTGGCACCATGGAGTTTCTGCTACCTGGAAGACAAGGAAAACACAGCTGGAAGACAAGGAGGAGCAAGCCAAGGGAGCAGCCAAAGGAACATGTCTTCAAGCATCTGGAGATGAGCTCTGACTGGACATTGGTGAGATGATCAGGACTGAGAGACTGAGGATTTTTGAGCAATCTGTGGAAAAGTACTTTGGACAATGCTGAGAAATGTTTTGGACAATGTTAAAGTAATCTGCGTCTTACATGTTTCTTTTGTAGTTATTAGGATAATTAGTAAATCACTTTGTTAGAAATAAATTAGTCTGCATTGATAGTCTTGTATTGGTTTGGTATTTTGGTTGAGAAGGCTGGGGATGGTGGAAAGAACCCACGAGTATAGAGTTTAAACTGTGTTTTTTAAGGTATTTCTTTTCTTCTGCAATTCATGGAGTTAAAGTCAGAGAGCAACTGGCTGGCTTTTTCATATCAATGGTAATGGTGATCAGTGAAAATGCTAATGAACAGTGTGTAGCCTGCTTTGTAGAGAGAAGCAGGCAGAGGTGCTCAAGGTTAAGGTAAAGGTAAACGGCTAGCTTGTAGCCTGCTTCAGAGAGGAAAGCAGGCCTGTATGTGTTCAGTTAAAATTAAAGTCAGAAAGTCTTCTTTATGGCCACTTTCAAGGTCATTCTCACATTTTCGCATACCTGTCCTTGAAATCTGCAATCTTAAACAGGAGACAATGGGGGGGGGGTTAGCACACCCTATCAGATAGAATTGATTAAGGGCATTGTTAATAAAGGAAATAGGGTTTCCAAACAGTTCAGGCCGGATAGTCTGTAATACTATTTGTAATATGATCACTGTCTACAGGACAAGTTTCTGATATTGAGTGGGAAAACAGGCAAAACGGGGTGCTTAACCAAACTTACAAAGGGGAGCAGCTGGCCATTTAAAGCCAGTCACACACCCGTTTCTTTGCAGCCCAAACATGCAGTAGCAAGATCACATAAACTTTAAGAGGGAGGCAAAAACAAAATTACTTATTAAAAGACAAATTAGACAAGAGTCACTGAGGGGCACAAGGGAACCCCTTTGTTAATTTTGAAACAGGGTGAACATGAAGGGACTTTTTAACTGAACACATACAGGCCATCTTCTCTCTCTCTGAAGCAGGTCCCAAACAGTTTCATTAACAATTGCCTTTAACTGGAACTAGACACATCTAGGCCTGCTTCTCTCCCTAGGAAGCAGGCTACACACTGTTTATTATCATTTACACTGATCACCTTTACCATTGATATGCAAAAGCCAGCTAGCTACTCCCTGCTTTCAGCTTCAAATACTGCAGAAGAAAATCTTAAAAACTACAGTTTAAACTCTAGTGGTTCTTTCCAACATCCCCAGCCTTCTCAACCAAAATTCAAAATCAATGCAAGACTATGAGTGCAGACTAATTTATTTCTAACAAAGTGATGTCCTGATTACTACAAAAGAAACATTTAAGTAAGACTCAGATTACGTTAACATTTTCCAAACCTTTCTCAGCTTTGTCCAAAGTCCTTTCCCCAAACTGCCCGAAAATCCTCAGTCCTGATCATCTCACCAATGTCCAGTCAGAGTTCATCTCCAGATGCTTGAAGACATGTTCCTTTGGCTGCTCCCTTGGCTTGCTTCTCCTTGTCTTCCATGCTGTGTTCTCCTTGTCTTCCAGGTAGCAGGAACTCCATGGTGCTGGACCACAGCCAAGTTCACTTTCTTTTCAGGCCTAACTTTTGCACAGCCTCCTCCAGTTACAGGTCAAACTCAGCAAAACAAACTCCAACGTGGAGTTCAAATCCGCAAACTTCTTAACTGCCTTTAGCACACATGTGGCTAGCCCAGGCCAGCCAAGGGCTGCAGGTCCTCGGTAGCCACATGGCCAAGTTCACATGGTTCACATCTCCATCTTACAAAATGGCTGAAACCAAATCACTCTCCTCCATGAATCTTTCTGACCTCCATATTGGATCCCATCCTTCTCTTTGTTTTCGCACCCTTTATATACTCTGATTTCCCACCTTCCAGGAACCATACCTGGACCATTTTACTTCTTCCTCCCCCCCTGCATCTCCCTGAAGGGAAATTCCAACTAAAGTCATTCTCACATTTTAGTATACCTGTCATTGAAATCTGCAATCTTAAACAGAAGACAATGTGGGGGGGTAGCACACCCTATCAATTTTATCACACAGTCCAGTCTCTAGTCCAAAGAGCACATGGATACAGCAGCCATGTGCATCCACAAAATGGTGGCTGCCCCACGTTAAGCTGGATGAAGGAGTTAAGATGGTGCCACCACTCCTTCTTCAAGGATACAGCTCCACTCACTCCAAGTAAGAAGAAACCAAGATGGCATCATCAATCCATCTCCGAAAGCAGGAGATTCAAATCCAACAAGGAAAACCAGGATGGTGTGGTCAGTTCTATTCCAAAAGGCACAGTTCCAGCATTCTTTCAGCTCCAACTTCAAAGTGGCCTGGCATCAGTAAAACCCACTCAATACAGCAATACAGCAAGCACTTCAGACCTCTCACATTGAAAACAGCAACACAGCAAATTCTCATCAGTTCTCCAGAAGACTTCCAAGCTTCGCAGTTTCAAAGTTAAACCAAGTTCTCAAGTACAAAATTTCCAAGTCAGCCTATACAAGTTACAAATTTCTCCATCATGCTTCCCTGGGCTCCTCAGCCTGGGCCGAGAGGAAGAACCCTCTGAGGCCCATGGCTGAGGGATCCCTGAGGCCTTACACCTCCCTGCTCCTTTGTTCTCTACACCTTCCTTTCCCATTCTCTATATTCTCTCTCCTTTTATGTGTTTTTCTCCATTCCCTCTTTTTTTCTTGAGAGAAGGCTTAACTTCCTTTCTCCAAGTCTCAACCCACCAGGACACAATGGCTCCCATTCTAATGCAGTTGCAAGGGCCATATGCCCCCAAATTCACCATAGCCCACTATCAGTTCTTTACCTCATATCTAAATAATTAGATATGCTCACCTTCTTTTGAATTATCTTTGATTTCATTTCCTCCTAATGAACTGTGGTCTATCTGGGGTTGGTCATAAATGTTGTGACCAGCTGGCTGAAGTGAGGCTGAGGAACAGTCTTCACAACCCTGGTATCCTTAATGTCTGTGCTCATTGCCCTGGCCACGACCACTGTTGGAGCAGTCTCCTATCATGCTAAAATCCAAGCAGATGAACATCTCAATGACATACAACAGAACTGTCATCTATAATTCAAGGTTACCTTGAATTATAATTAGCTATGCAGGACAAGGCTAATGCATTGCAGGAAAAACTAAACTCTATGCAAATTGTTTTGATGCTATTCCTTCCTCCTTAAACCCACATAATTTGTCATGGTATAACCACTTGAATTGGGGAGCACACTTAATTTCTAAGGTATTGATTGTTATGGCTATTTTGTTAATTATTATCCTCTTATGATTTTGCACCTCCTACCAACCTGCAAAGTGTCTTGGGTCCTTTAAAATGAAAGAGGGTGAACTGTGGGGTGTAAGCACAGATTAAGAGATGCCCAAGGCAAAGGAACACCTTTGTCTTTCTAATTCCCTCCAGGAACACAGGGAGATCAAACAGACAAACTCTTAACTGCTGTAACAGCCCTCTGCCTCCTTAGGAATACCTTACATATCTTTGAAATGTTAAAAGGTACTTAACTGCTAACAATAATTTAAAGATATTTTATGTGAATCTCATAATAATCACATAGCAATAATCTGTAGTAATCACTAGAAAGATCAACATGAAGAAATAAAAGAATATTGATAATAAAAAATAAGATATCATTTCAAATTGATCAGATAAAATGAAAGGAACAATGAACTTACAAAAGCCCTCAAAAACAATTAGTGTAATATCAAGCCTTTAGTTATCAATAATAACATTAAATGTAATTAATTAGATTATATAATCAAAAGCTATAGAATGATACAAAGGATTTCAAGAAAAGATCTAACTCTATGCTGCTAGAATATGGATTTTATTTTTAAAGCTACACATAGACTGCAAGTGAATTGATAGAAAACAGATATTTCAAGCACATGGAAGGGAACAAAAAAAGCAGGGATTGTTAATTATCAGAATAAAGGGTCTTTAAAATATTACAAAAAGACAAATTCTGACAAACCTAGAAAACAAGATGAAGTATGTTATGACAGGAAATATCTCATTAGAACACACCCATAAGTCAACTAATTGTTTCATGCATTTTACATTAAATTGTTAGATCTACCGCCTGGGTTTTGAATAAATACCCTGCATTCACACACTATGCAAGAAAGGCTTTATTGATTAACTTAAGGTAGGGTCCACCTTCAGCCTGGTACACTGCTGAAATAATCCCATCAGAACATGGAACCTGAACCCCAACTGTCCCCTCTGTCTAGTCTTTTATACAGTTTTTTAGGCCCCAGGGAATGTCCACAGCATCTGTCATGGTCGCCTGGCACCTACAGGTGATCCTCTGATTGGTTGACCTTTATCGGTGATCGGTTGAGCAAGCTTGTTCCAGAACTCCTGGAACCCAGAGGCCTACAGGCTAGAAACGAAACTTAAGCCTGCAGGTGATCGATTGAGCTAAACCTTATCAAAATTATCACCAAAGGATGCCTGGTCATCCATGAACCTGCATTTTTAAAAGTGGGTGGTCAAAAATCCATGTTGTTGAGAGAGTTGGGAACAGGAAAGTAGAGCTGCAAATACAGCAGCTGTAGAGAACATAACCAAACCTGTGCAGAACAAATAACAAGCAGGGGAAGATCTAAGTCTTCAGAAAGAAAAAAACTCTAAGATTTTAGCAAGCTTCATCAAAGAGGAGGTAAAGATTCAATGATCCATACTGCCTCTTGGAGACAGATGTAGTGTTCTGATATTGAAACTCAACAATTTCTCAGTTATAGAGTGGACCCTCACTGTACCTCACAGAAAAAAAAAAAGAAAGAAACCTTTCTTCTACCACAAGACTCCGTCAAAACCAGGAACAAAACATGGACTTTTAATCAGTAAAGAAGATGCATATATGTTGGAGTGCCTATTATATATATAAAAGCAGGGAAAGGATCAGATATTCTGAGATTAACACTCCCATTACACCTCTCATCTACTTAGGTAAGAGTAACACTGTCTTTCAAGACTGGTGCAAATGAAACTCAATGACTTTTTTTTAATATAAAATATATTTCTATTCAGTCAGATGGCACTAAACTATAAGATTCCCACCAAATAATACTTTTTTTAATTGATTCACACATATGTATATATAACATACATCATTGTATACCCAAGGTTCTCCCACTGTCATGTCACCCGTGAACCATCTTCTTTTTTTAAAAATAATTTATATATATATATATATATATTATTTCATATATTTGTAATCCCCAGGGCTCTCCCCTCCCTGATCATCCTCCCCCCTACCCACACCCCCACCCCAAGTTGTGTATTTCAGTTTGGTTTTTAGCTTGTTTTGACTTTTCCTCCTGGCCTTTGTTTTTCCTATGTCCCATATATTAGTGAAACCATTTGGAGTCTATCTTTTTCTTTCTGACTTGTTTCTCCTAATATGACTCCAAATGTCCCAAAACAGACAAATGGATGAAAAAAGATGTGGTATATATACACAATGGAATACTACTCATGAATTAAAAATGACAAATATGAATTAATGAAACATGGATATACCTAGAAATCATATTAGCTGAATCATCATCTTAATCTCATCCTCATCCTTCCCCTGATTTCACCTTCCTGCCTCCTCCCATACTGTATTCTTTAGCTATGTTGTTAGATTGTTAGATTTAACTTTTTCTTTTCCATTTATTTTCTCTATGTCACACATATGAGATAATTTGATATTTCTATTTGTCTTTCTGGTTTAATTAAATTGACATGATTCCTTCTCTGTTCTTCCATATTGCCACAAATGGCATAAATTTGTCTTTTTGTGGCTGCTGAATAATATTCCATTGTCTAAATATACCATGACTTTCTGATCTATTCATCTGCTTTGGGGCATTTGGGTTATTTCCTTATCCTGGCAATAGGAAATAGTGCTGCAAATGTTAGTTACAGTTTGAGTAGTTTGAGGGTCTGCCGCACAAACTTCCATAGTGTGTAGATAAATTTGCATTCCCACCAGCAGTGTAAAAGTGTTCCTTTTACTCCACATGCTCTCCAGCAATTATTGTTGCCCATTCTTTTGATATAGTCCATTCTCAGTGGAGTATGTGGTTTTGATTTGCATGTCCCTGATTATAAGTGGTGTGGAACATTTTTTCATATGCCTGTTGACCATTTTATTTCCTCTTCTGCAAATTTTCGACTGGACTTTAGCTTAGTTTTTGTTGAGTCATGTGAGTTTTTTGTAGATCTTTAATATCACACACTTATCAGTTGAATGGAGTGCAATTTTTTCCCCATTTGGCTAAGTATCTCTTTATTTTGGTTATTGTCTCTTTTGTTGTACAGAAAACTTGTAGTTTGGTATAGTTCCAACTGTTTTTCTTTCTTGTTCTTCTTGTTCTTCTTGTTCTTCTTGTTCTTCTTGTTCTTGTTCTTCTTGTTCTTCTTGTTCTTCTTCTTGTTCTTCTTGTTCTTCTTCTTGTTCTTCTTCTTGTTCTTCTTCTTGTTCTTCTTCTTCTCCTCCTCCTCCTCCTCCTCCTCCTCTTCTTCTTCTTCTTCTTCTTCTTCTTCTTCTTCTTCTTCTTCTTCTTCTTCTTCTTCTTCTTCTTCTTCTTCTTCTTCTTCTTCTTCTTCTTCTTCTTCTTCTTCTTCTTCTTCTTCTTCTTCTTCTTCTTCTTCTTCTTCTTCTTCTTCCTTTTTGCTTGTACTGAGGTGAAATGAAAGGCATTTCTTCAGTATAGGTTATAAAGTATTTTGCTTATGTTTTCCTCTATGTACATTATGGTTTCAGGTCTCACATCCAAGCCATCCATCCATTTTGAGTTGCTTTTGTGTATGGTGTGATAGAGTAGTCTAAATTCATTCTGCGTGTAGCAATCAAATTTTCCCAGCACCAATTATTGAAGAGACTATCTCTGTTCCAATGTATGTATGTTTCCCCCTTTGCCATAGATGAGTTGACCATACATGTGTGGCTTTATTTCTGTGCTTCCAATTTTGTTCCATTGGTCTGTGTTTCTGTTTTTGTTCCAGTATAATAATGTTTTATTATGGCCTTATGGTATTATTTGAAGTCTAAGGGTATAATCCCTCCCTTCTCTCTTCTTTTAGTCAAGAGGGCTTTGGCTATCAAATTTTTTTAATTATTTTATATGAATTTCAGTAGTGTTTGTTTTATTTCTTTAAAGAATGTCATTTTGAGATTTTTATTGGAGTTGAACTGAGTTTGTAGATTGAGTTTGGTAGTAGGCCATTTTGATGTTAATTCTTCCAATTTGTGAGCAGGGGATGTCTTTGCATTTCTTTGTTTCTTCTATCTTTTTTAAAAATAATTTTCTACACTTTTCTTTGTATAATTCTGTCACTTTTGGTAAGCTTATTCCCAGAAGCTAAAAGTAATCATGCTAGCAGAAAGAAGATAGGGGGAAAAAAGATAAATACTGGATGTTCTCATTCATGTGTGGTTTTATAGGGAAAACAAGTAGACAAGAAAAAGTTAAAATTAACAAACTGACAAAAGAACTAAAGAATACAGTAAGGGAGTGCAAGGGAGGAAGGTTGAAATCAGGGGAATTATGAGCACAAGGGATCAGGATGATGGCTCACATGTGACATGTTGCTGGAAAAATTTCAGGGTGTACAGGATATATATATATATATATATACACTCTATAATAATTAAAAATAAATATAATAACATTGCTAAAATTTTTGCTTTATCCTTTTTAAAATTATTTTTATCAATTATATTTCCTTATATCTTTCTTTTTTTTTTTCTTGGAGACTAGGTCTTTTTTTTTTGTTTTGCCTATGGAACTGCAGGTTCATGTTGCCTGTGGTACCTCGGACTCAAGCAATCCCCAGCCTCAGCTTCCCAGGTAGCTGGGATTACAGGTGCACCACCACACCTAGCTATGTTTTGAGACCAGTTCTCACTGTGTTACCCTGGGCAGGACTCGAACTGCAATCCCCAGACACAGCCGCAGCTCAATAAGCTGTTGTTTACAGGCTCACACCACCGTGCCTGACTCTCTTCAATTTCTTTTTACAAATGTTTGCAAATTCTTGTATGAGTCATTCACATTTCTTGGTACAATTGTAAATCAGGCAGTTTTCTTAATTTCTTCTTTGTATTTTTGCATATAACAAGGTTAATGCTTTTTTGTGCACTGACTTTGTAACCAGATAATTTACTGAACTACTTTTTTGTTTTTGTTAGTTTTTCTGTAATTTTTAGGGTCCTCTGTCTATCTATATACTCCTATCTATCTATCTATCTATCTATCTATCTATCTATCTATCTATCTATCTATCTATCTATCTATCTATCTATCTATCTATCTATCTATCTATCTATCATCTATCTATCATCTATCTATCTATCATCTATCTATCTAATCATCTGTAAACAGTGATAATTTTACTATTTACTTCTTTTCCTATTTGGATTCTTTGTAGTTCTTTCTCTTGCCTGATTTTGCTTATTAGGACTTCTAGTATTATATTGAAAAACCTTAGTGAGAGCAGACAGCCCTGTCTTGTTCTCAATTTGAAAGGGAAGGCTTTCAGTTTTTTCACCATTTGGGGTGATACTGGCTGTAGGTTTGTCCTTTACTGCTTTTATTATGTTAAACTTTGTTCCTTTTATACCAAGAATTTTGAGGACATCATAAATGTCCTCATCATAAATGGATGTTGAGTTTCATCAAATGTTTTCTCAGTGTCTACTGATAAGATGACATGTTTTTTTTTCTTTCTTTCTTTCTTTCTTTCTTTCTTTAATTATTTGATGTGTTGAATTGCATTACTTGGGAGTTAGCCATCCTTGTTTTCCTGGGATAAATCCCCTTGGTTATGGTGTACTATATTTTGGTGGAATGTTGAGTTTTATTTGCTAGAATTTTGTTGAGAATTTATGCATCTGTGTTCATTAAGGACATTGATCTGTATTTTCTATGTGTTATTTTGTTTGGTTTTGGTATTAGTATGATTTTGCTTTGTAGAATATATTTAGTAGTATTCTGTATTTTTTGAAAGAGTGTTTGTAAGATAGGCACCAGTTCATCCTTGAACATCTGGTAAAACTCATTTCTAAATCCATTTGATGCAGGGCTCTTAATTTTGGAGAGGGTTTTGATTACCACTAATTTTGCTTCTTGTGATTTATGCAACCAAAAGCTCTACCCCTGAGCTACACCCCCAGTTTCCTGTGATTTGTATGTTTACACTTTCCATATTTTCTTTATCCTGTTTTGGATGGCTAATAATTCTAAAAAAAATGCCCATCTCTTCAAGGTTGTTGAAATTTTTATATATAAATGTTTGTTGTAATCTCTAATTACTCTGGATTTCTGTTTTGTCTGATGCAATTTCTCCTCTTTCATTTAACTTGAATTCAACTTGACTTCAACTTGAATTCTCCCCTTTTTTTTGTGAATCTGACTCAGGGGGTAGGGGGGGCGTATATATTTAGTTTATCTTATCTTTTCAAAGAACCAGGTTTTTGTTTTGTTTATCTTTGGTTTATCTTTTCTAACTCTATTTCATTTATTTCTGCTTGAAATTTTATTATTTCTTTCCTTCCACTTGCTTTTGGATTTCCTTTTGTTGTCCCTCCTCAAACTCTGTCAGATGTGAAATTAGGTGGTTTCTTTGGGTATTTTCTTTTTTCTTTATAAGTTACTGTATTGCTATATACTTTCCTCATATTGTGATTTTGCAGGATCCCATATGTTCTGAAAGATCATGCCCTCATTGTTGTTCATTTTTAAGTATTTATTTTTTTATTTCCTCTTTAATACAATAGTTTTTCAAAGGTGAGCAATTGATTCTCCATTAAATTGGATGTCTTTGTATTTCTTTTCATGGTTAATTTCTACTTTGATGGCTTTATGGTCCGAAAATGGCCTAATTTCAACTTTCATGAATTTGCTGATGTATATAGTTGATCATGGAGAATGACCCATGTGCACTTGAGAAACATGTGTATTCACATTTTTGGGGGGCATGCAGTGTTCAACAGATGTCTATTAAGCCCATTTGGCCTAGGAATTCATTTAGAGTTACTGTATCCTTATTTATTATCATGTTCATCTAGCCCTTCATGAGTGTGGTGAGTTGAAGTCTCTTACTATGTATGTATTCTCTCTAGCATCTTTTTTTCAGAGATGTTAGCAGTTGTTTAATATATTTTGGTGTACCTTAAATTGTTGCATATATATTCAAGAGTGTTATGTCTTCCTGGAATGCTGACTGCTTAATATCTACAGGGTGGCCATCTGTGTAACATTTTACATATTTTATTATCTGTGTAACATCTAGTAACATTTTATTGCTTGAAGTTTGTTTTGTCTGATGCAAGGGAAACGTTAAAAATCCCTGCCTTTTTGGGGGGTATATTTAATAGTAGGATTTTTTTCCCCAACTCTTTACTTTCAGTTGATATTTTCCTTTAGCAATTAGGTGTGTTTCCTGGAGACAGAAAAAGGAGGGTTATGCTTCTTAATCCAGTCTGTTACTCTGTGTCATTTTATCAGTGAGTATAATTCATTAACATTTAGGGTGCTTATTAATATGTGGAAGTTTTTACTTGTCATTTTATTTATAATTTTGTCATTCTATCTATTACCTTGTTAGGCACTCCCTGTTCATTCTCTTGTTGATTAAAATTTTAAAGATTTTTGTAATATTTCCTGAAGGTGGTGTTTAGTATTAATGATTTTCTGAAGATTTTGTTTGCCTGTGAAGGACTATATTTTCCCCTCATAAATGAAGGAGAGCTTTAAACAATAAAGGATCTTTGGTTGGCATTCCTTGTCTTGGTGTTTTTTGAGTATATTACTCCATTCTGTTCCTGCCCAAGCTGTTTCTTCTAAGAAGTATATTACTCCATTCTGTTCTTGCCCAAATTGTTTCTTCTAAGAAGTCCGATGTGAAACTCAGTGGTTTCCATTTATAGGATTTTTCTTACCTATTACCAACTCAGAATGTTTTTTTTGTTGTTGTTGTTGTTGGAGTTTGGGGAGTTTTACTATTATATGTCCTGCAGTGGTTTGTTTGTTTGTTTGTTTTCATTATGGTAACTTTATGTTATTCTAGCATCATGGTTCTCTATTTTCTTTTCTTGCTTCAAATTCAGGCAGTTCTTTTCAATTATTCCTTGAATAGTTCTTCAGTCTGTCTCTCTCCTCTCATTCTGGGATTTCCATAATTCTAATATTTCCTTTCCATTTAGGGTTGGCTAGTTCTAGTAGTGTTTTATTTTAATTTTTCTTCCAGTGTATCTCCTTATTTTTGGATTCCCTTTAGTTCAAGTTTTGAATCTTCACAATACTGATTCCTTCTTCCATTTCTTATATGCTTTCTTATATTCTTTTCTTTAATTCCTCCATTTATTTTTTGCTAGCTGACATAACTTTTAAAGTTTTATTATGTTTTTAAATTTCACTTTCAATTCTCAATTCATTGATTTTGTTTTGCATTTCCTTATCTGTCTTTCCTGCCTTTTCTCTTAAATCTTTGTGTTTTCATTATGTTGATTGTTCAATATGACAATTCTTTCTCAAGCATGTTCAAACAATCATACTTGCTTGTGGTTTTATTTCGTGGGCTGACTTTCTTTTGGTAGTATATTATTCCTTGGAGCTTTCCTTTGATCATTTGTGATTTTCTTCTTTCCATTGGCTACCTTTGGATTTATTCTGCTTGTGACACCCCTATATCACTGTTGCATGATTTCTTGGGACTCTTGTCAAGTTGCTGATGCATCTGTGTAGTATCTGAGCTGCTGTGCTTTGTATGCAGGGGTAGTGGTGCAGGTCTCTACCACTCTGTCCTCAACTCCTGTCATTTGGACCTCTGCGGATGGCTAGGGCTTCTGATCACCTTTTCCAGTTTTTTTCCTACTAGAAATGGATATGGAGTTTCTCATGGTCTCACATGGGCTTGTGATGGCCAGGTGGCTGATATTCACAGACAGGATTTCCAGGTTAACGTTGTGGCATGTGAGGCTTTAGATTGAGGATTTCCAAATCTCCTGCATGGTTATACTTCTGCTGTAGCAAATGTTAATACAAGCTATGATTTGTCTGAGGTTCTCCTCTTTTTCTAATCCCCACTATGTTTGTGGGATCCCAAGCTCAACCTGAGGTAGTCTGGGGTCCTGTGTGGTAGACTTCCCTGATAGGCACAAAGTAGGGATCAATCTGCTGCCTAATGGTTGTGTGGATTGAGTTGTTTCTGTGTTTAGTTTTTAGGTCCTCTATGTTGTGACCCTCAGGGTGGAGATGTTGAATTTACTGAGCTACTCTTTCAAAGGTTTCTCTTTAGAATTTGTGGCTCCAAGAGGGGAAGAGGTGGTAGAGAAAAAAGAAGAAAAAGGGAAAAGATGAGAGGAGAGAAAAAAGGAAAGACCGTGAAAAACTAGAAAATGATAAAGAAGAAGAAATAGGAACAAAGGGAAGAATGAAAAAATAAAATAAAAAACAACAAGGAAGATAAGGAAGAAAAAACAAAAATTAACATAAGACTAAAAACTTAAAACAACTTCCCAGAGGTTAGCAGCAGCATCCTCCCATCAGTAGGCAGCAGTGAGTGCAGGGTACCAGGGGACTGGCGTCCCATTTCCTCGAGCCCCCAGCCCACCACCTCATCCTCCCGTTGGTTGACAGCAGTGAGTGCAGGGTGCCAGGGGACTGGTGTCCCATTTCCTTGTGCCCCCAGTCCGCTGCCTGTGCATCCACCACCTTCCTGGAGGGCAGTGGGAGCATCCTCTCATCGATCGGCAGCAGTGAGTGCAGGGCACCAGGGAACTGGTGTCCCGTTTCCTCACGCCCCCAGCCCACCACTTCGCGTCTGAGACCTGCACACCCACCCGGTTCCCAGGGGGCAGTAGCAGCACCTGCCCATTGGCAGCAGTGAGTGCCAGTGGCACCGGCGCCTATTGGCACTGGTGCAGATAAGGTTTATCAACAAGAATTAAATCACTGCATAGAGATTTCTAAAGAAAAACTCAGTTTGCAGAGAAAGAAAGAAAAGAAAGGAACTGACCCAAAAACACAGGCCAACACAAGCAAGAATTTATACAGGCACAAGAGCAGAAACAACCACAATCTGATATACCTCAACATGCCAACCAACTAGAGCTGCTGTTGCTCAATATGTAGAGCAAACCCAAAGGGGAAACACAGGAAGGAAAAGAAATACAAATACTCAAGTAAGCCCAAAGGAAAATCATCCATCACCAAAGGATAAACAATCTCCAGAAACCAACATCGTTGAACTTGAAGAAATGTCTGCAATGTTAGATAAAGAATTCAACACAATATGGTAAAAGCAATCAATGAGCTAAGAGGAGAAGTTGAAAAATATAAAAAGGAATGTAGCAAAATGAACATTATCATTGGCAACAGAAAAATGAGATTGAAACCCTTAATAAGAAAATGAAGGAACTGCAGTATATAAGAGGAACGATAGAAGACCTCAAAAATATGGGGAAAAGACAAGAAAGCAAACTAGAAGAAACTGAAAAAAGAATCAGCACATTGGAAGAAACAGAGAGAACCAAGAGAGAGAAAAGCAAAGTAAGAAGAAACAAGAAAAATCAGAAATCTATCAGATACCTTAAAGAAAGGAAATATAAGAGTAATTGGAATCCCAGAAGGAAAAGAGAAAGACATAGGAAATGAAAAACTTTTTAATGCAATTATAGAAGAGAACTTCCCAATCCTAAAGAATGAAATGAAAATAGACATACAGGAAGCAAAATGGACACCAAACTGTTTTAATGAAAGAAAAAACACAGCAAGACACATAACCATAAAACTTCCAAGAGTCCAAGATAAAGAAAAAATAATGAGAATGACTAGAGAGAGGAAACAGATAACCTACAAAGGAAAGCCCTTCAGACTGACCTCAGATTTCTCCAAAGAGACACTTCAAGCAAGAAGAGAATGGAGCCACATGTTCAAAAAACTCCAAGACAAAAAGTTCAAGCCAAGAATACGCTACCTTGCAAAACTGTCCTTCCTTTATGAAGGTAAAATTAGAACCTTCCCAGACAAACAAAGTCTCCAAAAATTTGCTACCACCAAACTACCACTCCAAGAAATATTTGAAGAAACCACAAGCCCAAAACCCACAGATGAATAAATAGAATAAACATAACAAAAAAACAAAGCAGAACCACAAAATGACCTCTAGAAAATCAACACTAGAAGCTCACACATCAATAATCTAAATGTCAAAGGTCTAAACTCATCAATGAAAAGACACAGAGTTGCAGACTGGATCAAAAGACAGAACCCAACATTCTGCTGTCTCCAGGAAACACATCTAATTCCTAAAGACAAGTATAGACTGAAGGTGAAAGGATGGAGAACAATTCTACAACCAAATGGTCCCAGGAAAAAGGCAGGGGTAGCCATTCTTATAGCTGATAAAGCAGATTTCAAAATAAAAAAGTGACAAAGGATAAAGACAGACACTATCCAATGGTACACGGTTCAACCCACCAAAAAGACATAACAATTATCAAAATATATTCACCAAATGAGGGAGCACCAAGATTCATAAGACAGATACTTGCAGAACTGAAAATATATATTGGTGAAAACACATACGTTGTAGAAGACTTTAACACCCCACTCTCACTGAAAGACAGAAAAACAAAACAGAAACTAAACAAGGATACAAAAGCTTTAAAGGAGGACCTAGACCAAATGAACCTAATAGATATCTACAGGACACTGCACCCCCCAAAAAAGGGAATACAACTTCTTTTCAAATGCACATGGATCCTTCTCTAAAATTGACCACATATCAGGACACAAAGAAAACTTGAATAAATACACAAAAATTAAAATTATACCAACTTTTTTATCGGATCATAAAGGTATCAAACTAGAAATCAACAACGAAGAAAAAGCAAGAAGAAACCGCAATACATGAAGACTAAACAATATGTTACTAAATGAAGGATGGGTAATTGAAGAAATTAAAGAAGAAATTAAAACCTACTTTGAAACAAATGACAAGGAAGATACAACATTCCAAAATGTCTGGGACTAAGCAAAAACATATCTAAGGGGAAGGTTCATACCAATACAGGCCCATATCAAAAACCAACTAACCATCCAAAGAAAAAACCTCATATCCCAGATCAAAAAGTTAGAAAAAGAACAACAGGAAAACCCAAAACCCAGCAGAAGACAAGAAATAATAAAGATAAAAGAAGAAATAAATAACCTAGAAAACAAAAAAACTATCCAAAATATCAACAAATCTAAGAGCTGGTTCTTCGAAAAAATAAATAAAATTGACAAACCCCTTGCAAAGCTCATAAAGAAAAGAAGAGAAAACACTCAAATAAACAGAATCACAAATGAAAGAGGAGAAACTACAACTGATACAAAAGAAATCCAAAGGATAATCAGAGACTACTATGAACATCTATATGGAAACAAATATAACAACCTGGACGAGATGGACAGATTCCTCAAGAAATACAAGTACCCAAAATTGAGCAAAGAAGAAACAGAGAACCTAAATAATCCAGTCACAAGCAGCAAAATTGAAGCAGTCATAAAAACTCTCCCTAAAAACAAGAGCCCAGGACCAGATGGATTTACAAATGAATTCTACATGACATTCAAAGAGGAAATAACACCTATATTACTAAAACTATTCTAAAAAATCGAGAAAGAAGGAAAGCTCCCAAACACATCCTATGAAGCAAACATCACTCTCATACCAAAACCAAATAAAGACAGCACCAAGAAAGAAAACTATACACCAATTTCCCTAATGAACACGGATGCAAAAATTCTAAACAAAATTCTAGCAAATCGAATCCAATGATGCATAAAAAGCATTATTCACCATGACCAAGTCGGTTTTATCCCAAGGGCACAAGGATGGTTCAACATCCAGAAGTTAATTAACATAATCCACCACATCAACAAGAAAAAAAAAGCAAAAATCACATGATCATATCAATCGATGCAGAGAAAGCATTTGACAAAGTCCAGCACCCATTCATGATAAAAGCCCTTGAAAAATTGGGGGTGGAAGGAACATACTTCAACATAATAAAAGCCATCTATCACAAACCTACAGCAAACATCATCTTAAATGGGGAAAAGCTAAAATCATTCTAATTAAGATCTGGAACCAGGCAAGGAGGTCCACTCTCTCCACTACTTTTTAACATTTTACTGGAAGTTCTAGCCAGGTATTTAAGGCAAGAGAAAGATATAAAAGGGATACAAATAGGAAAAGAGGAACTGAAGCTATCATTATATGCAGATGATATGATTCTTTATGTAGAGCACCCCAAAAAATCATCTACAAAAAAACTTCTCAAAACAATAGACCAGTTCAGTAAGTTAGCTGGTTACAAAATAAACACACAGAAGTCAGTAGCCTTTCTATATATACAAAAAGTCAAGTAAAAGAAGAAGAAATTAAAAAGTCATCCCATATACCATCGCACCAAAAACAATTAAATACCAGGGAATAAACCTAACAAAGCACATGAAAAAACTATACAAAGAAAACTTTAAAACACTGCTAAAAGAGATAGAAGAAGACATAAGGAAATGGAAAGATATTCCTTCCTCATGGATTGGAAGAATTAACATCATCAAGATGGCCATTCTACCAAAAGTAATCTACAGATTCAATGCAATCCCTATAAAAATTCCAATGATATTTTTTACAGAGATAAAACAAAAATTACAGAAATTCATATGAAATAACAAAAGACCTCAAATATCAAAAAGCCTCCTGGCCAAAAAAAGAGAGAATGGAAGCCTAACTATTCCAGACTTCAAGTTATACTACAAAGCCATAATAATTAAAACAGCATGGTACCGGCACAACAACAGACAATCAGACCAATGGAACAGAATTGAGAGCCTGGAAATAAAACCACACATATATAGTCAACATATCTTTGACAAAGGGGGAAAATCTTACATTGGAGCAAAGATAGCCTATTCAATAAATTATGTTGGGAAAATTGGACTAAGACCTGCAAAAAATGGACCAAGATAACATCCTCACACCATGTACAAAAACCAACTCAAAATGGATAAAGGACTTAGATGTAAGACCTGAAACCGTAACATACATAGAGGAAAACCTGGGCAAAACCCTCCATGAAGTACAATTCAGAAATCTCTTTTTGGAAACATCTACAGATGGAAAAAAACTGAAGAAAAACATAAACAGATGGAACTACATCAAACTAAAAAAAGGCTTCTGTACAGCAAAAAAAGACAACAGAAAAAAAACTAAAAGAAACCCAACCAAATGGGAAACAATTTTTGCCCTCCACAAGCGTGATAAGGGTTTAATAATGCAGATCCATAAGGAACTTACACAACTAAACAAAACCAAAACAAGAAGCCCAATCAAAATATGGGGAGAAGAAATAAAAAGACACTTCTCCAAAGAGGAAATACAAATGGCCAACAGGCACATGAAAAACTGCTCAACATCACTGGCAATCAGAGAAATGCAAATCAAAACGACAGCTAGATACCACATTACACCAGGAAGAATGGTCCACATCAAAAAAACAGGCAACAATAAGTGCTGGTGAGGATGTGGAGAGAAAGGAACACTCTTACACTGCTGGTGGGAATGTAAACTGGTCCAGCCACTATGGAAAGCAGTGTGGAGGATGCTCAAACTAATGAAAATGGAACAACCATTTGACCCAGTTATCGCTCTTCTGGGAATCTACCCAAAGGAGACCTCAGTGTGGGTACAAAAGGACACCTGTGCTCGGATGTTCATTGCGGCACTATTTATAATTGTAAGGACATGGAAGCAACCCAAATGTCCCAAAACAGATGAATGGTTGAAGAAGATGTGTTATATATACACAATGGAGTATTACTCATCAATTAAAAAGGACAAATTTGATGAATTTATGGAAACATGGATGTACCTAGAAGAAATCATACTAGCGGAAATGAGTCAGAAAGAAAAAGACAGAATCCAAATGGTTTCACTAATACATGGGCAACCAAATGAAAATACACAATGGGAGGGTGGAGACCAGCTGGAATGGTCAGGGAGGGGAGGTGGTGGGTGAACCCGGGAAATTAAATGGAGATTAAATTGATGTGACATAAAAAAATAAAATAAAATAAAAATATTTAAAAAAACTTAAAACATAGTTTGAAGGAAATGGAAGCTATTTCTCTGTCTTCTCAGTTGCTCTTCTATATTTGGAGAGTGGTTCTCCCCTGCTAAGTGGTCTGCACTCATCAGCTGAGCTTATTCACATGAGACTGTCAGTGTGGGGAGGGGATTTCCTTGGCTGGGCAAATTATCCATCCCAGATAAATCTTAAAATTTATCAGTGAGCTTTTTTAGACACTTCAGACAGTGCTTGTGTGGGTGGGCTTTTCCACTGCTTTAACCTGCTGGAATCATGGGCAACGCTTTCTCAACTGTGAGTGGCAGCAGTAATGGCATGCAGTTTCAATCCTTTGAGTCTCTCTGTAATAAAAATGTCCCCATTTGTGTCAGCTGGTGTCAGTGTGGGAGGTCATGATGATGATTATGGCCACAGTCCCAGCTAATTGTGGGTACGTTCCCTGGCAGTGTTCAAATGGCCAATAGAGAAGCTCACTGCAGAATCCGCCAGACTCCAGTCTGATGCCTTTGGACCTTCATTCTCTGTTTTTTCGTTCTTCCTGGAGGTGCTCTGGTGGCTTGTTTTAAGGGTCTGGGTTTTTCCAGGATTTTTTTCATCTCATTTTCTTTCTATTTTGAAGCTTACTAACATGCTGCAAGTCCCACATTGTATATGAAATTTCTACAAATTCCCTTGAATTTTCAGATGAAAGACACTCAAGCAACAACTTTGAGTCTGGCCTCTCTCTGTCTGAATGTAAGTTGCAAGCCTTGCGAGACCAGGGTAGGTGACTGAGGAGGCAGTGGTGGACTAAATGAGAAAACTGATGGGGGTCAATGTAGCAGGCAGAGAATGAGAGTGAGATTAAGCAGCAGCAGCAGAAATGAAACTTTAATTTAATAAGTGAATGCATGACAGACTACTTCCCGGAGACAGAAGGGGCTACATATTTGAAGCAAACTGCCACTAGTTACAAATCCCTGTGGTTGAGTCTGAAGGAGAAATATGTCCACATGGGCTGTGTTCAGATTGAGAACTGGCCTAAACACAAGGGGAAAATATACAGTAAAGGATTTCAGGCCAAGACTTAGACTTCCCTTACACAAATATATGTTGGTGGCCAAGCGCAAAGTACAAGAAAGAGACCACCAGAGAGATGACTTAGCTGCAGAGGCTAAGGGTCGATTTGGAAGTAATGAACTAAATGACAATTTATTAACAAAAGAAGGGGCATGTATAGAGACAGGGCAAGGGTCCAGTGAATTTCAAAGGAAGGCAAATTGTGAGGGGACAATTAAGTTGTTTAACATATTGGTTATTGAGAGGTAATTGGGGGCAGGGGGATTGCTCACAGGTGGTCTATGTCTCTTAAGGAGGATTTCCTTAGGTAAACATTTTGGAAGAGGCAGCCACACCATCATAGCTTCAGAGGAATGTAGTGCTAGATTTTGTCTCCAGTTTGCCCGAGGCAATTAAGGCGAGATGGCATCTCACCCCACTAGCCATCTGGTCTGTGAAAAGCATTCCACAAATATAACTTAGAGAAACCCCTCCAAAAGAGTCCTTTTTACAAACATGCTCAAGATCCTGAGGAACAAAGTGGAAACTCAAAACTTGAATCACAGTGTAACTTATGGGTAAAAAGAAAATGCAGAATAGGTAAAATTCTGTAGCAAAATGAGTAAGATAAATAAAATTGATTTCAATTAAGTAAATATATATGATTTTTATTGTGATAACAACAGTTTTAAAACACTATATTTTAATGGCATAATTTCCTATCACTTCAAATATATTGTTACTCCCCATGTACACAATCAAAGCACTAATAATATTTCAGTCTTTTATATTACCAACCACCTCCCCCTGTTAACCTCAGTTCAGAATTCATTACTAATAACTCAGAAATATAATGGACTGTGAAATTTCAAACCTTAATTAAATAATCAATGCGAATGATCAAATATATTTCAATAAATAATAAAACATTAATGAAATGATAAAGGAGATATAGAGGCAATAGTGATTTTCTTTTTTCACCAAAGGGAAATCTTATATAAAATCTGAAATATTGCAGATGAAAAATTCAGAAACAAATGAAAAAAATTATGGAAAGTATAACAAGGAAGCTCAATCATGCAGAGGAAAAGAATCAATAAGATTAAAAACCAAATTCCACAGACTGGAGACTAAGATAGTGAGAGAAGATGATCCTTACTTTGCTCCCAAAAGGATTATTTAAATGTCAACACCAGAGAGATATTTTGCTTTGGGCAACACTTGAACACACTTTGGATATCCAAAATCAACACTGACTGTGACAGAAAAAAGGGACATGGAGAGAGTCCTTCTTTTTTGAATTGGAAATGAATAGAAATGCCTGAAGCTGTGCTTGAGGACAGAGGAGAGAGACAGTGAGACAGCCAGATCATCCATGTGCCCTGGGGATAGGACAGCTAAATGGTGGGGAAGTACACACATTTGATCTAGGAGAAAGAGATGTGAAGGAGCTGCTGTACTACCCACAGATCAGGTGCCTGGAAAGAAAACAGAACAATTGTGCTAGTCTACACTCATCTTATACCTTGGGACTGACATTGACATTGTGAAATGCACTGACAGCACATGAACAGTAACATCTAAAATCTGAAACACTACAGGAAAGGGATCTAGGAAGTGCCACAAACATGAGCCATATTTTCCCATTCTCCCCAGCAGGTATGCAGCAGTGACTATACTTGTCCATATGTTTCTGAACCCTATAATTAAACAATTTCAAAAACAGGTATCAGTACATATGAAAGCCAAAAAAAGACTGAAAAATTAAACTAAAACTATAACACTAGCTGCTGTAACAATAAAAGTAGTTCAACTGATGTGGGTACAAAGGTAGACCTGTGCTCAGATGTTTACTGCAGCACAATTTATAATTGCAAGGTCATAGAAGCCCCAAACAGATGACTGGATGAAAAAACTGGAATATTACTCATCAATTAAAAATGACAAATTCGACAATTTTACAACAACATGGATGTACTTAGAAGAAATCATATTAGCAGAAACAAGTCACAAAGAAAAAGACAGAAACCAAATGGTTTCACTAATATATGGGATATAGTGAAAAAATAAACAAAAGACTTGAGGAAAAGTCAAAACAAGCTAAGCACCAAACTGAAGTGCACAACTTTGAGCAGGAGGGAAAGGGGGCATGGAGGGGAGGGGAGGTAACCCCCTGGGATTACAATGTTGTGAAATTTATATATAAATAAAAAAATTAAAAAATAAAAATAAAAGTAGTTCAACTTTCTAAGTTACATCTATCTATAATCTATCTATAAGAAAAAAAACAGACATTACAAAATGCACAAGAGTATAACCCCCAAGAAAATACACATGTCATTAGTTTGTTGTACAGATGCACCTAAATATACTTTTAAAATATTAGATCGAAAAGCAAAATTGAAATCAACATAATAGTAGGAGAACTCAGCAGACCTTGTTCATCAATAGATAAGTCATCTAGAGAGAAAACTAATAAGAAATTAATGACCTCAGTAAAAGCAATTGATCAAATGGACTTTATAGATATTTGCAGAAATTTACACCTTAAAATAAATGAATGCAAATGCTTATCAAAAACACATGGACAGGCCGGGCATGGTGGTGCATGTCTGTAAGTGGCAGCCTAGGAAGCCACGGCTGTAGCCAGGGATAGTGGTTCGAGTCCCAAGGGGCCACAGAGCTAGACCTAGTTCCAAAAAAATATAGCTGGGCGTGGTGGTGTGCACCTGTAATCCCAGTTACCTGGGAATGTAAGGCTGGGGATTGCTTGAGTCTGTGGTACCCTGGGCAATGTGAGCCTGTCGTTCCACAGGCAAAAATAGTGAGACCTAGTCTCAAAACAAACAAACAAACAAACAAAAAAAAACACATGAACAATTATCAAGGATAGATGATTAATTGTATTGTAATGAAATCTTCATAAATATATGAAAACTAAAATATCTCAAGCCTGTTTTCTGATCACAATGATATGGATACTTAACAACATAACCCTGAAAAATTCACCAGTCAAGAAAAACATCAAAGATAAGAGATTATTCGGTGACAATTACAAATGAAGAGACAAATGGATCCTATAGAATTCAGAAAAAGTGGTAGTAAGAGGAAAGTTCATAGCAATACAGAACAATATCAATGAACAGAATGTTCCAAATAAAAGATCTAATGTTACCATTGCATATAACTGAAGGAACTAGAAATAGAAGAACAAACACCAAGGTAAGTAGAAAGAAGGGAATAATAAGAAACAAAGCAGAAATAAATGAAATAGAAACAAAAGTATATAATAAGACTGATGAAACCAATAACTTTTTTAAAGAAAAATTAAAATAGATAGGTTTTTAGCTAAGCTAAAGGAAAAGAGAGAGGACTCTAAGGAAATGAATCAGAAATGAGAAAGGTAAAATTACAACAGATGCAGCAAAGATATAAATGATTGCAATAGATGTTCATAAGACATCTTATTGGGAACAAATTAGACAACCAGGAAAAAATAGATAAATGCTTAGGACCTTACAATCTTTTGCAAGATTGTAAGACTAAGAAAGAAATGGATAACTGGTGACAAATACATAAATTGAAACAGTTAACAAAATACTCACTAAGAACAAAATCCCAAAACCAGATGACTTAAACAGTGAATTATATCAAATGGTCAAAGAATAACACTGTATGAGGTCAACTAAAGTTTGATACAAGAAAAACACATCCACAAAACACTATACCAAAATATTTGATGAAACTATATGCAAAAATATTCAATAAAATCATATCAAATTAAATCTAATCATTCATTAAAAGAGACATGCATCAAAATCAAGTGGGACTCACCCATGTGTACAAGGATGACGCAACACATTAATATATTACAGATCAACAGAACAAAAGACAAAAGTCACAAGATCATAACATAGATATTGAAATCATATTATAAAAGGTTCAGTACTGGGCTTTATAAAAAGCTTCAATAAAATGGCAATAAAAAGAATAATACTAGCATCATAAAGATCACTTATGATAAATCTACAGCTAAAATTATGCTCAAAGATGAAAAACTAAAAATCATGACCCTAAGATCAGGAAAAGGATAAAGATGTTCACTGTCACCGCTGCTACTCAGTATAGTATGGGAGTCCTATCAAGAACAAGTAGATAAGAGAAAGATATAAAAGTAATGCAAATTTCAAAAAAGTTAAATCATTGCGACCTGCAGAAGAGATGATAAAAACAAATTATTAGCAATAATAAATGAACAGAACAAGGGGACAGAATGCTAAATAGCATAAAACTCTTACATTTTTACAGGCAAACAGTAAATTACAATAGAGAAAATACTGAAACAATATCATTTATTCTTTTAGTGGTTTTATTTTGTTTTTATTAAATTCTTCTAATTTCTTACATAGGTAAATAGTTACCAGGATTCCTTCCCTCCCCCAGCCCCCTCACACCATACCCCACCCCAGACATCTCTTGTGTTCACTCAGTTTCCTCTCTCACTGTACTTTTTTGGTTTATGTTGAGTTCATTTGTCTCTTCTTTTTCTGTGGCTGTGTCCATTTGTCAGATGAGGTACTGTGCTACTGGGAAAAAGCATACTGTGCTTCATGGTTTGTAGTCTTAACTTTGCACTAGCAGCCAGTCTGTGCTTTTTTGAGGTTTATCAGTGTCTTTTTGCTGCTGGCTGCCCTGTCCAGATGGATCTCCTTGGAAATCTGCTGCCTCTGCACTCCATATCTCTGATCTCTTGCTTAGAGGGTCCTTTCCCCCAGTCATTGTCAGTAAATAGGTTTCTCAGTGTGGGCAGGCATCCACTGATGAACCTTGCAGGTCATCTCCTCTCCTTCAGATTGCAGGTTTGCTGTGAAGCTGATGATGCTTTGACTCTGTGGTCTTCTTCACCCAAGGCTTGGGGAAGGTGCCATGTTTCCTAAGGTCGCATTTTCCATAAAGGGATTTTGATTAATCAACTTCTGGTGAAGCTGTAGGTGCAGTTCTGATAGGTCTTTACCATGGTTGTTTCTCCATTCCAGCATGCACTGTTTCTGAATGATCCTTGTCCTGTGTCCCACGCATGTGTATGGGCAGGTTCTTTATCTGGTCCCTCATCCATACTATGTTGCTGTGTGCCACGTTTGTGCTATTATTCTTCCTGAAGTCTAAGTTAAGTGGAGTGAGACTGAAGCAGCAAAGGTGTCATTCACATGTCCACCCCCCCCCACCATCCCCGGTTATTCCCAGACCTAGTGTGGATCCAGTCTTGCCCTGCCCTCATGCCAGTCCAGTCTGGGGCTCCTGGCTGGCCACTGTGTCCCCCTTACCTGCCATCTTGACTGAAGGCAGAGGGTTACAGTGAGTGCTAGATGGTTGCTGGTGGGTGCACCTGCCAGCCTAGGCATGCTAGCAGCTGTGGGCACCTGCCGATCAGGGCAAGAATGGATCCCATGCCTGAAACAATATCATTTATAATTGTATCAGAAAAAATTGAAACCTAGGAGGGAACTTTTAACAATAGAATTGAAAAAGCCTATGAACTGAAAACTATCATACCTTGGTTAAAAAAAAATAAAAGGCATATATAAATGGAATCATGTTCCATGATAATGAAATAGATTAAATATTATTGACATGGCCAAACAACCTAAAGCAGTCTACAGATTCAAAAAGGTGATTATCAATCTTCCAATGGCATTTTAGGAAATAGTACAAGCAGTTCTTAAAGTTATACAGAAAAACAAAGGATCCAGTTTAGTCAAAGCTTCTGGAAAAAAAGGAAAATGGAAGTATTTCACTCATTTACTTCTGTTTATGAAGGTCTAATAACCAAAGCAGTATGGTGTTGAAATAAAAACAAAGATGCAGAGTATAAGTGAGAGTTCAGACTCACTACAACATATATAGACAATTAAAATTTGTAAAGGAACCATGATCATAAATGGTGAAAGGAAAACAAATAATTCAAGGGAGACCTGAACAGTCTCATACAAAAAGAAAAAAAAAACTATATTACTATTTAATATTATACATCAAAAGTATTTCAAAATAGATTAAAGGTTTGAATATAAGGTATGAAATCATAAATGCATAGAAAACTATCATATGAAATACATTCCTGGATACCTAGTACAGAGATGTCTTTATAGACAATTTCAATAACAAAAGAAACAAAACCAAAAATAAATAAATGGCACTATATAAAAAAAATGTGTTGGTAGAGCAAAGGTGAACACCACAAAAGAAAAAAAAATTCTACTGATGGTAAGCAGATATTTATTCACTGTATTTATGGCAATGGCTTAATGCCCAGATTATGTAAATAAATCACACAATTCAACAATATAATCCAGTCAAAAAATGGAGAATGATTTGAATACACATATCTACAAACAAGATACACAGGCAGCTATTGTAGCACAGGAAAGAATGTTAAGCTTTACTTGTTATTAGGAAAATATGTATCAAACATACAATGAGTTATCACTATACATCTGTAAGAATGGCCTATATCAAAATAATTGGATGAATTTTGATAAGTGTGTGGCAAATAGGTTATCATTCACTGTAGTTTGGAATGTAAATTTATATAGCCTATATGGAAAACTTTTTTGAGTCTTGCAAAACATCTAAAAATAGAAATGTGGAGAGTGTGCTTTGTTCCCCACCCAGGAGGTCTTTTCCCTCTCCAGAAAAATTTAGGCACATGAAGTTGAGGCCTGGGAGACAACAGAAGGTTTAAGGGAGTATGATTTGTTCCCCACCTGCCTAGGAGGTGTTTCTCATCTCTGGAAGAGTTTGGGACCACACAGGTGAGACCTGGAAGTCAGTGAACAGTGCAGATGGAGTGTACTCTGCACTCTAGCAACAGCAACAGGACTGAGAAGTTTACCAAAGAAACCTGAAAAAGCAATTGCCTGACTGGATAGGAAAGGGGTAATTTCAGAGCGTTGTGGCACCAGCAAAGTCCAACAAGCCAAGGGCATTCACAACATCAGAGTGCGAACATACCCCTACATCAATACAAAAAAGACTGACAACACCAGTTTCATTGTCACCCAAAGAAAACCCAAGGAAAACACATTCAGAGAAACACAGAAGACCAAGTTAAAACAAGCCACCTAAGGGAGAGAAGTACTGAGACAGAAGGCAGATACTACAAGAGAAGCCATAGCTGCCCACCAGTTTCCCTAATTGCAAAGGAATGGGGTCTTTCAAATTGCCAACAGAATTCAGGAAATAATCACTACAGCAACATAGGCACAAAGGTAGAATTAAGCAAAACCTGATAAAGGACCCTAATTATTATGCCAACCAATACAAGACTCAGAGTTCCCAATATGTAGAGCAACCCCAAAAGCAAAGCACAGGAAGGAGGTAAAAGACTAATACTCATGCAAGCCCTACAGGAACCAATATACACCAAAGGAAGGGAAACCTCCAGAATCCAACAAGGATGACATAAAAGACCCCTATCTGTCAGTCAAAAAATTCAAATTCAGCATGGCAAAAGCATTAAATGAACTGAGAGAAGAAATCAAATCTCAGCATGACAGAAACATTCAATAAATTAAAATAAGTAGAAAACTACAAAAAAGAAAGCAATAAGAGTAACATAATTGATAAACAGAAAAATGAGATGGAATCCTAAAAAAGAAATTGAAAGAGATACAGGATATAAGAGGAGAGACAGAGGAACTAAAAAATGCAGGAAAAGGTCATGAAAATAGATTACAGGAGCTGGAAGAACAAATCAGTATACTTGAGGATACTGAAATAGAGAGGACAAAGAGAGAAAAGAGAAATGTAAAGGAAGAAATATTCAGAGACGTATTAGATTCCTTAAAGAAAGAAAGATAATAATGAGAATCCCAGAAGAAGAAAGAAGCATAGGAATTTAAAGGCTATTTAAAGAAAAAAATGGAAAACAACTTCCCAACTGTGAAGAAGGAAATGAAAATAGACATACAAGAAGCCAGAAGGACACCAAACTACCTCAATGAAAAAAATAATCAATGTAAAACTTCTAAGAGTCTGAGGTAAGGAAAGAATAATGAAATTGATAGAGGAAAGAAACAGATAACAAAGGAAGGGAAATCTGTTAGACTGATGTCAGATTTTCCAGACAAGACATTCAACCAAGGTAAGAGTGGACCACATTTAAAAAACTCTAAGACAAAAATATGCTAGCCAAGAATACTCTACCCTGTGAAGACCTCCTTCCTTTATGAAGGAAAAATTAGAATGTTCTCTGACAAAGTCTCCAGAAATTCGCTACCACTAAACCCCCACTCTAAAAAAAAACTTACAAGAAGCCCTAAGGTCAAAGCCAAAAGAAAAATAAAGAGGAAGATCAAAAGAAGGAAGCTAATAGAATCTCAAAATGATCACCAAAAAAAAAAAAAAAACAACTTTGAAGCTCAAATATCAATAATAACCTTAAATATTAATGGTCTAAATTCTTTCATCAAAAGACAGAATAGCAGACTGATCAAAAAACAAAACACAACATTCTGCTGCCTCTGGAAAATACACTTGAACTCAAAAGATAAGCACAGATTCCAAAAAAAGGACGGGAAAACAATCCTTCAATCAAATCATCACCAAAAGAAAGCAGGGGTAACCATTCTTATAAAAGAAGAGGCAGATTTTGAATTTTAAAAGGTGACAAAATACAAAAAAGGTCAATATTTAATGATAAAGGGATCAATTCACCAGAAAGGCATTACAACTATAAACATACACTCATGGAATAAGGGAGCACTAAAATACCTAATATAAAAGTACCAGCAGAACTAAAAGCAAACATTGGGGAAAATCCATACATGGTTGGAGACTTCAACACCCTACATTCACCAAATGACAGATCAACAAAACAGAAACTACACAAAGCCATAAACACCTTAAACAATGATCTAGACCAAATGGACCTAATATATATATATATATATATATATATATATATATATATATATATATATATATATATATATACACACACACACAATCCACCACCAACGAAAATAATATACATTCTTATCAAATGTACATGAATCTTTCTCCAAAATCAACCATATATTAGGCCATGAATAGAAGATCAAATAGCTCCAATTTTTTTCCTCTGATCACAAAAGGAATCAAAGTAGAAATCAACAATTAAAAGAAAATAAGGAGAGGGTACACTATATGGAGACTGAACAACAGGTTACTGGAAAACCACTGGGTAAATGAGGACATTAAAGTAGAAATTAAAACTTACATTGAAACGAATAATGAAGATGACACAATATTCCAAAATATATGGGACTCAGTGCAAACAATATTAAGAGGAATGTTCATAACAATAAAAGCTCATATCAAAAATCTAGAAACTTTCTGAAGGAACAGTCTAATCCTTCAACTCAAGGAACAAGATACAGAACAATAAAAAATCCAAAACCCAACAGAAGACAAGAAATAAAACATTAAAGCAGAAATAACTGAAATAGGAACCAGAAAGACAATTGAGAAGATAAACAAAACCATAAGCTGGTTTTTTAAAAAAATAAATGAAATTGACAATTCCATAGCAAGGTTCACAAAGAAAAAAGAGAAAATGCAAATAAACAGGATCATAAGCAAAAAGGGGGAAATTACAAATGATAAAGCAGAAATCCAAAAGCTAGATAGATATTACTATGAACATCTATATGCAATTAAATACAACAATCTGGATGAAATGGAGAAATTCTTAGAATGATGCCACCCAAAACTGAACAAAGAAGAAATCAAGGACCTAAACAAGTCTATCACAAGCAGCAAAATTGAAGCAGTAATCAGAACTCTCCCCAAAAACAAGAGCCTGGGACCAGTTAGTTTCACAAGTGGATTCTATCAAACATTCAAAGATGAACTGTCTCCTGTGTTACTAAAACTTTTCAAAAAACTTGAGAAATAAGGAAAACTATCAAATACATTCTACAAAGAAAATGTTACACTAATACCAAAGCCAAACAAAGAGCAAAAAGAACGAAAATTATAGGCCAATCTCCCAAATGAACACAGGTGGAAAATTCTTTAAAAATTACTGGTAAATAGAATCCAATACTGCATAAAAAAGATTATGTACCATAACCAATTGAAATTCATCCCAGGGACACAGGGTTAGTTCAACAGCTGAAAATAAATCAACAAAATTCATCACACACATCAACAAGAAGAAAACTAAAACCATATGATCATATTAATAGATGCAGAAAAAGCATTTGCTAAAGTTCAGCACCCATTCATGATGAAAGCTCTTGAAAAATTGAATAAAAGGAACATATTTCAACATAATAAAAGCTATCTATGAATACCCACAGCAAGCATCATCCTTAGTGGGGAAAAGCTGAAATCATTCCAATTAAGATCTGGAACCAGACACAGATGCCCACTCTCACCACTACTTTATAACAGTACTGGAGAGCTAGCTAGGGCAATAAGGCAAGAAAAAGATACAAAAGTAATACAAATAGGGAAAAAAGAAATAAAGCTCTAATTATATCCAGATGATATGATACTTTATGTAGAGGATCCAAGAAAATATCCACAGTAAAGAGAATTGAAATAATAAACCAGTTCAGCAATGTAGCCAGATACAAAATCAACACACAAAAATCAGTGACCTTTCTAAATGCAAAAAAATCAGTCAGAAGAAGAATTTTAAAAAATCCTATTTGCCACTGCACCAAAGAAAATAAAATACCTGCGAATAAACCTAAGAAAAGAAGTGAAAAAAAACCCTACAAAACATTTATAAAATAAACAGAAGAAGACATTTAAAATGGAAAAATATCCCTTGTTCATGGATTGGAAGAATTAACATTATCAAAATAACCATACTACCAAAAGCAATTTACAGACTCAATGCAATTCCAATAAAAATTCCAATGACATTCTTTAAAGATCTAGAACAAAAATAACTGAAATTCATATGGAACAACAAAATACCATGAATATCCAAAACCCTCCTGACCAAAAGAAGAGAAAATGGAGGTATAACAATCCCAGTTTTCAGATTGTACTACAAAGCAATAATAATTAAAACAGCATGGTAATGGAAAAAAACAGACAATCAGACCATTGGAACAGAATTGAGAGCCCTGAAATAAAGTCACGCATATATGGTCAACTAATTTTCAACAAAGGGGCAAAAAAATATACATTGGAACAAGGATAACCTCTTCAATAAATGGTGCTGGGAGAACTGGATCACTACACACACACACACACACACACACACACACACACACACACAAATCAGAACAATTCCCTCACACCGTGTTCAAAATCCATTTCAAAATGGATAAAAGACTTGAATGTAAGACCAGCAACCATAAAACACATAGAGGAAAATTTGGGCAAAACATTGTAGGACTTACACCTCAGAAACCCCTTTAAGGACATCTACAGATGGTAAAGAATGAAGAAAAACTTAAACAGCTGGGACTACATGGAATTAAAAAGCTTCTGTATAACAAAACAGACAATAACCAAAACAGAAAGAAACTCAACTGAATGGGAGAAAAATTTTCCCTCCATACAAGTGACAAGAGTCTAATAACAAAAAATTCATAAGGAACTTAAAAATCTTAATAAAAAACAGACAAAAAACATATGTGGAGAACAACAAAAAAATGTGAACAACTAAAAAGACATTTTTCCAAAGAAGAAATACAAATGGACAATGGATATATGAAAAAATGCTCCACATCACTAATAATCATGGAAATGCAAAACAAAATAACACTGAGATACCATCTTACACCAATAAGAATGACCTATCTCAAAAAAAAAAAAAGACCAACAAATGCTAGCATGGATTTGGAGAGAAAGGTACACTCTTCCATTGGTGATGCGAATGCAAACTGGTCCAGCCACTATGGAAGGCTGGTTGGAAGACCCTCAAACTACTGAAAATGGAGCTACCATTTGACCCAGTGATCCTGCTACTGGAAATCTACCCAAAGGAAACAAAAACACCAATTCTAAAGGACACTAGTACTCGTATGTTTATTGCAGCACTATTTGCAATTGCCAGGACATGCAAACAACCCAAATTCCCCAAAACTGATGAGTGATTGAAAAAGATGTAGTATATGTATACAATGTAATTATTACTCATCAATCAAAGAAGACAAATTTATGTCATTCGTAGCAACATGAATGGTAGTAGAAGGAATCATGTTAGCAGAAATAAGCCAGAAAGAAAAAGAGAAATAGGGGATGGTCTCTCTTTTATGATGGATATAGGGAAAACAAATAAATGAACAAGAAAAATTTAAAAGTACTAACAGAACTGAAGCTCAAGAGAGGGGTAATAGAGTAATGTCAGGGGAGGCAGAGGACATAAGAGATTAAGATGTTTCATGGGTGATAAGGTTGTAGGAGAACCCCAGAGTAGACTATGATGTGAAAAATATGTATATATATGTGTATATATATACATATATATACACATATATATGTGCAATCAAATTAAAGATAAAAATTATATTAAAAAATATAAAGTTTAAAGTTACTTTAAAAATATAGAATCTATACTGTAAAGTGTAAACTGGATTTGGGGTCCCATAGACCTTGAACTCATTGCTTAACTGACAAGTTATTTCACCGAGTCAAAATTCCTCATCTGGGAGAATCTGTAGAATGGAATAACAGCTCTTAAAAAATAAAAATAAATTTTAAAAAGATTTCATTTGCTCTAACAATTCCATTTAGTTATCCTTAGAATATGAAACCATTAATTCAAAGTATGAAAATACTAATTCAAAACTAATATACAACTATGCTCATAGCAGCATTATTCATAATAGATACTACATGGAAGCAATCATATGGCCACTTATTGATATCTGGACAGTGTAGTTGTGCTACTTGTACTCTATGGAGCACTACCCAGCTATTAAAAATGATGCAATCTTATGGTTTTTGATAATATGGATGGAGCATGCAATGATCATGCTTAGTAAGATCAGTAAAAAAATTAAGACAGTTATCAAATGATATCTTTCGTGTGGAATATAAATAACCAGAGCAAATGAGCAAATCACAGCAAAAATAGCTTGGACTTTTTGAAAACTTTAGTGCTTACTAGCAGGCAAAAAAGTGGGTCTGGAGGAAGATAGTAAATATCAACCTGATCATGGAAATGGCAATAGAACTTTGATGGCAAGTGAAGTTATACCCCTAATTTATATAGTTATGTAGATCAATAAATTTCTATGGGATAAATACAAAAAGAGAAGTTAAAAAGTCATTATATAATGATAAAGAGGTCATTGCATAAATAAAATATTGCAGTTATAAATATGAACCCAAAGTTGGAGTACTTAACTATATAAGGCAAATTCTGAGTGTTAAAGGAGGAAAAAAAATAAGATGATAGTTGGAGACTTTAACATCCTTATATCAACAATATATAGATCATACAGAGAATAAGTGTATGAGAATAAGTGAATATAATGTATATTTAGACAACTATAGTTACCTACATAGATATCAAGCAATATATATGTTATATATATATGTATATGCATATATATCATATATATATATATCATGTGTCTCTAATATTGCATAGAGTGAATACTAGCCCAAAAGCTATATAAAACACATTTTTAATAAGTACATATGGAACATTTTCTAGGACAGACATATATTAGGATAATAAAAAATTGTCTTAACAAAGCAAGAGGTAGAAGTCACATAAAATATTTTATTTTTTTTAAATTATTTATATATAAATTTCACATCTCTGTGATCGCTTGGGTTCACCCCACCTCCCTGACCATTCCTACCTTGTCCCACATCCCCCTCCCTGGCTGTGTACTTCAATTTGTTTGTTGGTTTGTTTTGACTTTTGGACATTTTGGTTGCTTCCATGTCCTTGTAATTATAAATAGTGCTGCAATAAACATCCTTTGTACCTACATTGAAGTCTCCTTTGGGTAAATTCCCAAGAGAGCAATTGCTGGGTCAAATGGTAGGTTCATTTTCATTAATTTGAGGGCCCTCCATACAGCTTTCCATAGAGGTTGGACCACTTTACATTCCCACCAGCAGTTTAAGAGTGCCCCTTTATCTCCACATCTTTGCCAGCACTTGTTGTTGCCCATTTTGTGGATATGGGCCATTCTTACTGGTGTAAGGTGGTATCTCTGTGATTTTGCTTTGCATTTCGTTTATTGCTAGTGATGTTGAGCAATTTTTCATGTTGCTGTTGGCCATTTGTATTTCCTCTTTGGAGAAGTTTCTTTTTAGTTCTTCACCCCATTCTATGATTGGGCTTCTTGTTTTGTTTTTGTTTAATTGTGTGAGTTCTTTGTGGATCTTCGTTATTAAACACTTATCACTCTTGTGGAGGGCAAAACTTTGTTCCCATTCAGTTGGGCTTCTTTCAGTTTTTTCTGTCATCTCTTTTGCTGTACAGAAGCATTTTAGTTTGACGTAGTCCCATCTGTTTATGTTTTCCTTCAATTTTTTGCCATCAGTAGATTTTTCCAGAAAGGGGTTTCTGAATTGTACTTCCTGGGGGGTTTTTCCCAAGTTATTCTCTATGTATGTTATGGTTTCACATCTGACATTAAAATCCTTTATCCATTTTGAGTTGGTTTTTGTACAAGGTATGAGGATGTTGTCTTGGTCCATTTTTTTACAAGTCTTAGTCCAATTTTCCCAGCACAATTTATTGAAGAGGCTATATTTGTTCCAATGTAAGTTACCCCCCCCCCTTTGTCAAAGATTAGCTGACCATATATGTGTGGTTTTATTTCCGAGCACTAAATTCTGTACTTTTGGTCTGATTGTCTCTTGTTGTACCAGTACCACACTGTTATGGCTTTGTATTATAACTTGAGGTCTAGGATAGTTAACCCTCCAGTCTCTCTTTTTTTGGACAGGAGGCTTTTTGATATTCGCGGTCTTTTGTTGTTCCATATGAACTTCTGTAATTGTTTTTCTATCTCTTTAAAGAATGTCATTGGAATTTTTATAGGAATTGCATTGAATCTGTAGATTGCTTTTGGCTGGATGGCCATATTGATGATGTTAATTCTTCCAATTAATGAGCAGGGAATGTCTTTCCATTTCCTTATGTCTTCTATCTTTTTTGGCAGATTTATAAAGTTTTCTTTGTGTAGATATTTCACGTGCTTTGTTGGGTTATTTCCCAGGTATTTAATTGTTTGTGGTGCAATGGTAAATGGGATGGTATTTTTAATTTCTTTTTCCTCTTCTTGGTTTTTTGTGTATAGGAAAGCTACTGACTTCTGTGTGTTGATTTTGTATCCAGCTAACTTACTGAACTGGCTTATTATTTCAGTAGTTTTTGCAAGGATTTTTTTGGGGTTCTCTATATAGACAATCATGTCATCTGCATATAATGATAGTTTCAGTTCCTCTTTTCCTATTTGTATCCCTTTTATTTCTTTCTCTTGCCATATTGCCCTGCCTAGAATTTCCAGTACAATGTTAAAAAGTAGTGAGGAGAATGGGCATCCTTGCTTCTTTCCAGATCTTAATTGGAACGATTAAATTTTTTGTCCATTTAGGATGATGTTTGCCTTAGGCTTGTCATAGATTGCTTTTATTATGTTGAGGTATGATCCCTTAATCCCCATTTCTTCAAGGACTTTTATCATGAATGGATGCTGGAATTTGTCAAAAGCTTTCTGCATCTTGATATGATCATATGGTTTTTGTTTTTCTCTTTGTTGATGTGTTGTATTATGTTAATTGATTTCCGGATGTTGAACCATCCTTGTGCCCCTGGGTTAAATCCCACTTGATCATGTTGAATAATGTTTTTTATGCATGGTTGGATTTGATTTGCTGGGATTTTGTTTAAAAATTTTGCATCCGTGTTCATTAGGGAATGTGGTCTATAGTTTTTTTTTTTTTTTTTCTTGGTGCTGTCCTTACTTGATTTTGGTATGAGTATGATGTTTGCTTCATAGAATGTGTTTGGTAGTTTTCCTTATTTCTCAATTTTTTGGAGCAGCTTTAGTAGTGCAGCCATTATTTCATCTTTGAATGTCTGGTAGAATTCATTACTAAAGCCATCTAGTCCTTGGATCTTGTTTTTAGGTAGAGTTTTGATGACTGCTTGTATTTCGCTGCTTGTAATTGGATTGTTTAAGTTCTCTATATATTCTTTGCTCAATTTTTGGTAGTTGTGTCTTTCTAAGAATCTGTCCATCTTATCCAGGTAGTTGTATTTATTTCCAAATAGTTGTTCATCGTAATCTCTTATAATCCTTTGGATTTCTTTTGTGTCTGTTGTAATTTCTCCTCTTTCATTTGTGATTCTGTTTATTTGAATTTTCTCTCTTCTTTCCTTTGTGAGCTTTGCAAGGGGTTTATCAATTTTATTTATTTTTTGAAAAAACCAGCTTTTGGTTTTGTTGATCTTCTGGATCGTCTTTTTGTTTTCTAGGTTATTTCTTCCTTTATTTTTATTATTTCTTGTCTTCTTCTGGGTTTTGAATTTTTTTTGTGACTCTTTTCTAATTTTTTTGATTTGGGAGATTAGGTTATTTCTTTGGTTATTTTCTTGCTTTTTGGTATGAGCCTGTATTGCTATGACCCTTCCTCTTAAGTAAGCTTTTGCTGCATCCCAGACATTTTAGAATGCTGTATCTTTGTCATTTGATTTAATTTGATTTTAATTTCTTCTTTAATTTCTTCAACTACCCATTCTTCATTTAGTAACATATTGTTCCATCTCCACATGTTGGATGTTCTTCTTGCTTTCTTTCCATTGTTGATTTCTAGTTTGATGCCTTTATGATCTGATAAGAATGTTGGTATTATTTTAATCTTTGTGTATTTATTCATGTTTGTCCTGTGGCCTAGTATGTGGTCAATTTTAGAGAATGATCCATGTGCATTTGAGAAGAAGGGATACTCTTTCCCTTGTGGGTGTAGTGTCCTGTCGATATCTAATAGGTCCATTTGTCTAGGTCTTCTTTTAAGGCTTTTGTGTCCTTGTGTAACTTTTGGGTTTTTTTGATCTGTCCTTTGTTGAGAGTGGGGTGTTAAAATCTCCCACTATATATGCATTTTCACCAATATTTCTTTTCATTTCTTTTCAGTTCTCTTAGTAGCTGTCTTATGAATCTTGGTTCACCCTCATTTGATGAGTGTATGTTGATAATTGTTTTTGTCTTTTTGGTGGGTTGACCCTTGAACCATTAGGTAGTGTCTTTACCCTTTGTCACTTTTTTTTTATTTTGAAGTCTGCTTTGTCTGCTCTAAGAATGGCTATGCCTGCCTTTTTTGGGGGCCCTTTTGCTTGTAAAATTGTTTTCCATCCTTTTACCTTCAATCTGTGCTTATATTTTGGGATCAAATGTGCTTCTTGGAGGCAGCAGAATGTTGGGTTCTGTCTTTTAATCCAGTCTGCAACTCTATGTCTTTTGACTAATGAGTTTAGCCCATTGACATTTAGAGTAATTGTTGATGTTTGAGAACCCAATGTCCTCTCTACATTGGGTTCCTGGTGGTCATTTGGGGTTCTGTTTTATTTTCTTCGTCTTCTTCTTCTTTGTCTTCTTAATTATTCATTCTTTTCAATTCTTCTGTGGGCTTCGGTCTTAGAGCTTCTTGCAGAAGTTCGTGGAGTGGAGGTTTGGTGGTAGTAAATTTCTGGAGGCTTTGTCTGAGAAGCCTCTATTTTTTCCTTCATAAAGAAAGGACAGTTTTGCTGGGTAGAGTATACTTGGTTGGCACTTTTTGTCTTGGAGTGTTTGGAAGATGTGACCCCATTCTTTCCTTGCTTGGAGTGTGTCTTCTGAGAAATCTAAAGTCAGTCTAATGGGTTTTCCTTGTAGGTTATCTATTTCCTATCTCTTGTTAATCTCGTATTTTTTCTTTATCTTTGGCTCTTGAGAGATTTAATATGATGTGTATTGCTTTTTTTTTTTCTTTCATTAAAGTAGTTTGGTGTCCTTTTTGCTTCCTGTATGTCTATTTTCATTTCTTTCCTCAGATTTGGGGAATTTTCCTCCATTATTTCATTAAAAGTCTTTCAGATCCTTTGACTTTCTCATCTCCATCTGGGATTCCAATTACTCTTATATTTGTTTTTTTTTTTAGGGTATCTGACAGATCTTGGATTTTTTCTTCATCTTGTTACTTTGTTTTTCTCTCTTTCTTTCTTTGTCCTTTCTACTTCTGTGTCCTCAAGTATGCTAGTTCACTCTTCTATTTCTTCTAATCTGCTTTCCTGGCTTTTCCCTACATTTTTGAGCTCTCTATTGCTCTTCTTAGAAACTATCTCAGTCAGCTTCTTATTTAGGGTTTCAATCTCATTCTTCTGTTCATAGATGATATTACTCAATTTACTGCATTCTTTTTTATATTTTTCTACTTCTTCTCTTAGCTCATTGAAAATTTCTGACCTTTTGATTTCCCTTTTTTCTCCATCTTCCCTTACCTCTTTTAATGCATTTAACAAATAGATTCTGAATTCTTTGACATAGATAGCATTTTTTCCATGTCCTCCATTTTGGTTTCCACAGGTTGTTTATCCTTTGATGATGAGTTGTTCTTCTTAGGGCTTGCTTGAGTATGCATTCTTCCTCCTTCCTGTGTTTTCCCTTCGGACTTGCTCTACATATTGATTCACTGCTGTTTTTGAATTAGATGGGATGGTGATGTTGACTAAGTTGTGGTTAATTTTGCCTCTGTGCCTTTGCTGCTGATGTGGATATATCTTGTTTCCTTTATCTATTTTGGGGGACAAGTTCTTTTTCTGTGAGTGGATGTAGTGTGTATGTGTGGTTTTCTATTGTATTGTCTATCTGCCCATTCTTTTTCCTCTTTTAGATTGATGAGTTTTAAATATTTTTGGTGCCCCCGAGCATGTGTCTTTATTTGGTGATGTGTCTAGTGTTTGTTGTAAAAACTTTTTGTTTAGGGTGTTTTGACGGACTTGAGTAGTCATTGTCCTTGGTTCCCTTGGAAGCGTGGCACCGGTGCTTCCAGGTCTCTGAGCTGTGAGCAGTCTTTCCAGATTGTGTTCCCGGTGTTAAGCTGCAGTCTTTGGTAACCTCTGTCTGAACACTGGACCCTCCCTAGCCCACAGGTTTGTTACCTGGGCAACAGGGATGAGCCCTGAACACATGACTCTGTGTCTCCAGGGTAAGCAGTCTTTCCCGTTTGCATTCCTGGTGTTAAACCACAATCTTTGGTAACCTCTGTCCAGACACTGGACCCTCCCTAGCCTGCAGGTTGGTTACCTGGGCAACAGGGGTGAGCCCTGAATGTGTGGTTCCATGTCTCTGGGGTGAGCAGTCTTTCCCACTTGTGTTCTTTGCGTTAAACTGCAGTCTTTGTTCCACATAAAATATTTTCTATCATGACAATGGCATGAAACTAGAAATCAATAGTAGAAGGTAAACAAGAAAATTTATGAATACTTGCAAATTAAATCATACTGTCCTGAGCAATAGATGAATTAAATAATAAATTTTGGGGGGAATAAAAACTATCTTGAAACTGATGAGAATGTAAATAGAACATGACAAAAGTATGGAATACAGTAAAACAGTTATAAGAGGGATGATCATAACAACGAACAAGTTTATTAAGGAATAAGAGAAATTTTAAAGCAACATATTAACTTTATACTTCAAGGAACTATATACATAACAACCTAACAACTTAGGCAGAAAGAATTAAAGATTAGAGAGATAATGGAAACAGAAAAATGGAAGAAAAGATTAACAAAATTATGAATAGGTTCTTTGAAAAGATAAACAGTATTAACAAATGAATTAAGAGATAGATAGCCAAACAGAGGCATGGGCAAAATGTTTCCTAGTAGCATAGGTTTCATTATTGGATAGAAGGGTTTGATAAGTAAATAAATTTAGCTTGCATGATTTTAAAAATTCTGTAGCAAAATATACTTATGAATAAATTCTTAATAAATTAACATTTAAAAAAACCTCAAAACAAATTTATCTAGAATAAAAGAAGACCCAAATCTATAAATTACAAATGTAAAATGGCAAGTTGCTTTGCCAGCACAGATATACAAAGCATTCTACTATAAACAATCATACACCAACAAATTGGAAAACTTGGGAGAAAATAGAGAAATCTCACCAATATACAAATTAAGAGTGAAACAAGAGTAAACAAAATTTTCAACAGGCAAATACTTCTAAGAAAACTGAGTCAGTTATCAATAATCTCTCAATGAAAAAAGTCCATGACTAGATGGCTCCAATGGTGACTTTTAGCAACCATTTTGGAAGGAATGATATTAAATTTATCCAAATACATCAAAAACATAGAAAGACTTTCCAATCCATCATACAAAGTCAATATTACCCTGATATCAAGGAAAAAAAACAACCCTACAGGGAAATAAACTACAGGCCAATATCTCTGACAAATGTCATTAAAAATTCTCAATATAGTCTAAATAAAGTACTTACAAATAAAATTCACCAGTTAATTGAAGTATCATTCAACTTGACTAAACATGATTTATTCCTGGAAAGAAATGATGACCAAGTAATTTTCATATGAGGTACAAAAGTGATTCACCATCTGAAAATCAATCAACTTAACTTACTACATCAACAAAAAGAGAGAAAAAAGCATATGACTATATGAATAGATTATGAGAAAGCATTTGGTAAGATTCACCCTTCATTTATGAAGAAAACACTTGAAAAAATGAGAATAAATGGAATTTAACAAAATAAAAATTACAATTGAAAAACTCAAAATAACGTTGTAAATGATGAAAAATTGAAAACATTTCCCTCATAAAGACAAGTTTGTTCACATATACCATTACTACTCAACATAGTATTAGAAATTCTAATGGGAATAATTTTATAAGAGAAAGACTTAAAAGGAATTCAAATTAAAAAAACATGTGAAACTATTATTGTTTGCAGTAGACATGATAATATACATAGAGGTCCCTCAAGACTCCACAGGGAGTGTTAAAAAAACAGTTTAGCTTAGTGGTGACATGTGAAAATCAATACAATCAAATTTATTGTCTTCCTATACACAAACAATGAGAGAGAAGAGAAAGAAAATGAGAAAGCTATCCAATTTACAATCAGACTCCTTCTACCTCCCCTAAAATCTAACAAAGTATATATATATATACACACATAAAATCTGTAAGGCATTCTTATGTATATATATATATATATATATATTCTTATGTATATATATAATATATATTATATATATACATAAAATCTGTAAGGCATTCTTAAAGGCAAAACAAAACAAAAGACAAAAAAAAAAAAACAAGAAGACATGACTAATGGAGAAATGTATCTTTTCTCAATGGTTAGAAGCATGACTATTGTGAAAAGAGCCATTCTATCCAAATCAATATACAAATTCACTGCACCCCCAAAAAGTATTGATAGCATTCTTAAGAGAACTGGAACAAACATTACTAAAACTCACATGAACACACAAAAGACCTTAAGAAGGCAAAGCAATTCTGACAAAAAAGGAGAAGGAATGGAAGTATTATAGCTCCAGATTTCAAGCTATTCTATAAAACTATAATAATTTTAAATATCTTGGCACTGAAACAAAAATAGAAACACAGATGAGTGGAATAGAATTAGAGGATAGAAATAAGCTAACACTTATATAGACAGTTAATTTACAACAAAGGAACCCAGAGTTAATGCTGAAGAAAAGAAAATTTCTTCAACAAGTTGTATTAGGAAAACTGGACAGTTGCATGAAAAGGCAAAGGAATTATCTCACAATATAAACACAAAGCAACTCAAAATAGATACGTGATGACCAAAAACCCTGAAACTGTAAAATACATACATGAAAACATAGCCAAACAAGTTCATGACCTAAGCTTCAGTGATATCTTCAGTAATTCATCGCCAAAAGCAAAGAAAACAAAAGTGAATATAAACACTTGGCACTACATTCAACTAAGAAACTTCTACACAGTGAAAAGTTATAACTAAATTAAAAAATATATACTCTTCTGAATGGGAGAAAATATTTACACACCATATATCTTTTTTGTTAAATAATTTATATAGATACAAAGATGTGATACAAATATACAAAGATGTGGTGTATATATATATTAGATATATATATATCTAATATATTATATATATATATATAAGTGGGCAGAAGAGAATGTGGTGGTAGTTAGCTCATGTGATACTAAAAAAAATTAATTAAATTTACCCTAAGTTCCTAATTCCTGTTCTAAAATCACAAAGTTATATACAGAACTCAGAATATTCAGAAGACATTTCATCCATGTTGCCCTAAGATCTGTATATTAAATCAGGAGCACAAAGGGATGCCATATATTTAAATTCAACTCACAAGAATTAGAAATACTGAAAAAGTATTAAAGAGACAAATTGTTTATATTCACAGAAAAAGTTTTGAAAAGAAATGTACTGGTGACATGCACCAATGTTAGTACCAATTAACCATGTTGAATGATTATATATGTCTATATAATATAAATATAAAGTTTATAATTTTATATTATATTATAATTTCTCAATGGTTGGAAGCATGACTATTGTCATAATCTGACCATCCATAAATAGTGTTATCAAAATTTAAAAATATATATTGTGCTTCAAAGACCAGCATCAAGAACTGGAAAGGATGACGTCAAGTGAAACTAACCATAGTTTTGGTTTTTTTATTGCATAGGATTTTGATTGCTATTATGCATTATGCTATGCATTATGCATTATATGTATTATGCATTCTAAATAATTACCTAAAAAGCTAATTACTTTTATTTGAATGGTGTCTACCATATTTTCTTTCTATATTTTTATTTTAAATAATTTACCTATGTATATATTTCATGTCTTTGTATTCCCCAGGGTTCACCCACCTCCACCCCTCCCTGATCACTCTTACCCATCCCCCCCAAACCCCAAGTTTGGTTGTTAGCTTGTTTTGAGTTTTCCTCCTGGCCTTTTGTTTGTTTTTCCTATATCCCATATATTAGTGAAACTATTTTGTATCTGTCTTTTTCTTTCTGGCTTGTTTCTGCTACCATAAATTCCTCTATGTTCGTCCATATTATCTCAAATTTGTCAAATTTGTCATTTTTAATTGATGAGTAATATACCATTATGTATATATACCACATCTTTTTCATCCATTTATCTGTTTTGAGACATTTAGGTTGTTTCCACCCCTTGAAATTATAAATTAACCATAGGTATTAAGATGAGCAACATATGTTTGCTCATATGTGAAATATAGAGAAAGAAAACAAAGATTCAGTTCAGCAAAGTAGCATGTCATAAAATCAATACATAAAACAAAGTTGCCATGCTATATGTAAACATTTAGGTAGAAGAGGAAGAAATTAAGAAAATAACCCCATTTAAAATAAAACACAAAAACACACAAATCTAATAATAAACTTAACAAGAAAGGAGAAAGAACTATAAAAAGATAACTAGAAGGCTGGGCATGATGGCACATGCCTGTAAGCAGCAGCCTAGGAAGCCATGGCAGGGACCAGTGATCACTTTTTCAGTCCTACTCAGGGCAACGTAGTGAGACCTAGTTCAAAAAAAATAGCTGAGCATGGTGGCGAGCGTTTGTAGTCCCAGCTACCTGGGAAGTTGAAGCTGAGGATTGCTTGAGTCCGTGGTACCCCAGGCAACGTGAGCCTGCAGTTCTACAGGCAAAAATAGCTATACCTAGTCTCAAAAAGAAAAAAAAAATAACTAGAAGAAATCATTAAAAGAATTAGAAAAAGATACAAATAAGTTGATAGAGAGACCTTGTTCATGGACTGGAAGAATCAACATTATCAAATGGTTGTTTAATCTTGAACAATCCTTTTCAAAATTTCAAAGCATTATTCAAAAAAATTTAGTGAACATTGCTGAAATTCATATGGAATTACAAAAGAACCAGAATTGCCAAAGCAAGCTTAATAAAAATGAGGGAGAATGGACACCATACAGGTCCAGACTTATAGTATACTGTAAATGTACGAAAATAAGAGAGCATTGTACAAGAACAAAAACATAGACAATGAAATAAGATTGAGATATCAGGCAACCCTACATTAACGGATAATTAATCTTCCACCAAGAACTAAGAATGTACACTGGAACAACTCTGCTACAACACTCCTACAAATGTTGTTTGGACAATGAGAAAGTCACATGTAAAAGAATGAAAATATATCAATAAATGGATTCTTTGTCTTTTTAATATTGAGTTCATAGAGTTTCTTATGTATTCTAGTTAAAACGCCTTTATAATATTTATCATTTGCAAGCATTTTATTTTATACCATGGATAATATTTTCACTTTCTTGATGGTATCCTTTTTTTTTATTAAGGTAACATTAATTTACAACATAGTATATGATTCAGAAATATAAGATCTCACCTCTTCAGATGTATATTACCACACCAAAGTTCATTGTGACCCCTTCCATGTTTGTCCTCATACTCCCTATTCCCCTTCATAGCTTTGGTTCTATAGTCAAATTTCTATTTTGGTTTGGTTTCATTTTGTCTATTTGCTTTATTAATTTTTTTTCAAATCTTTTAAAAATTTTTTTTCTTGAATTTGCATGAAAATAATATCAAAGTGGATAAAGACTTGAATTGTAATGAAAATCTATTCATACGTAAAAAGAAATAAAGTAGTGATGCGTGCAACAGCACAGATAAACAATGAAAATTACGCTAAATGAATTAGCACATATTGTTTTTATTTATATTAAATAGCCAGATTAGATACTTGAATTTCATAGATACATAAAGTAAATTAGTAATTGTTTAGGACAGTGCATGAAAAGAGAAAAATAATGATTTAGGTATTTAGGGCTAAAGATTTCATATTTAGGCAGGCCCCAAATGCAACTGGACTGGGTTTCCAGAGAGGGTAATGTCAGTGCCTAGTTCTCAGCGATGGCAATAGTACCTGATACTCACTGGCTATAACTCTTAGAGTGAGGATGTCATGTCCTGCATGAAAGCAGCAGTGAAGATGGATACATTTGGACAAACTTGTGTATGTCTTCTGACATAGGTCATCTGAACTTTTCCTGTAACTGGAGAATCGAATGGTGATGAAATGAGTTTCTGTCTTCACTATAAAGAGTGATATTTAACACTAAATCAGAGGGATACTATGCTAAGAGAGTCTTGTAGATAAAAGTAGGACTTGGCCACTCCTTGGACATCAGATACTGGCATATACATTAACAGAGGTGACACTGAGGAATTTCACGCTTTATTAAATTGAAATGTGTTAAGGAGCTGGGGCTTATGGTGTCAGGGAATGGACAGCAGGGCTGTTGGCTCAGATAGGGCTACTATAGTGAGTACAGTCTGTGTAAGTTCATACCATTGAAACAGGGGCAATGTTCAATAGAAAATGGAGAAAATGAGATGCTACACACAGGCTATGACTCCAGTAAAGGTAAAAGCAGTAAAGGCATTCTGGTGTACACTCCTTTTTCCCAAACCCTGGTATTGGTGCTTGCCTCTGGAGGCCCATGGAGAATGCAGACTTTCAAGTCCTCTCCTGAACACCAGAGATAAAAGATATTTGACATGTCACAAATACAAGTCAGCCTTGACTCTCAAGTCATTTACATCTTTACCACTGTAGTTACTGCTTCCACATTGCTGACCCAGCAACTACGTAACAGGTCTGAGTGATGCAGAGGTCTTCAAAGTAAAAAAATAAAATAAAATTTTAAGAAATTTTTTAAAAGTCACAGTACCACCTCTGAGAAAAGCAAAGTTTCATCCTTCTTGGTTACTATTACAGACAAAAAACAGAAAGATTTCAAGTAGCAGAATTCACAGATATTAAATATAACACAAAGTAAATATAGACTACCAGGGAGTATGGTGATATGAGGTGAGGGCATCTCTCCAGAATCCAAAGGCCAAAAGATAAAAGATTAAAACTCCCTAGAAGAACTGTTATAACACAGAAACTCAAAAAGATAAATAAAAACACAGAAAGGAAAATCAAATAAATGCAAAAGAATTCAGGCAAACTTAGCAAAGAGATAAAACAAATTTAGAAAAAAATTATTGCATTCAGAAATAATTTCAATGTACAGAACATAGAAACTGAAGTCTTAAATAAGTAACAGAAAATAAGGAGGAAATAGCTCAATTGAGATCAAGAAATATAGATAATGCTAAGGGAGAAAATGGAATAAAAGACTGAAGCACTGATAAGCAAAGATATTAATGCACAAGGACACAAGTAGCAGGAGAGAGAGAAATGAAGTGCAAAGAAATTAAGAAGCATTCCAAGAAATGTCAGACTCCATTAGGAAATACAGCATAAGAGTAATAAGTATGCAAAAAGTGGGAAAGTTGTGAACAGAGAATCAAATACACAAGTCCCATAATAAGCATTGGGTTACCCTAAATGCAATGAGACTGACACCAAGGCATATATTATGAAACTATAAAGAACTCAAGATAAAGAAAGAATATCAAAAGTTGTTAGATATAAAACACAAATAAGTTGGAAGATATATTTAAAATATTCAATGATGAAAAATCCCAATCAAGTATACTATATACTTTAAGGTTCTATTACAGATGTGAAAAAGAAATAAAGACCACACAGAAAAAAAATAGAAGTGTGACTACACTAGACCTCACCTATAAGAAAAGTTAAAACACTGTCCTATGAAAATCAGTGAAGAAAATTTATTTAAAAAGGAAGAAGGGAATAGATAGAGCCAGATAACTAAAGATAAAATGGCAACAAGAAGTTATCATATCTCAATAATGATCTGAAATGTAAATGGCTTGAATTTACATTAAAATCTCCTTCAGGAGACCCATCAAGAGCTCCAGTGAACCACCTCAAAGCACAGAGAGCCTTTTTTTTTTTTTTTTTTGAGACTAGGTCTTGCTATTTTTGCCCAGGGTACCACAAACTCAAGTGATCCCCAGCCTCAGCTTCCCAGGTAGCTGGGATTACAGGCGTGCGCCACCACACCCAGCTATTTTTTGGATGTAGGTCTTGCTATGGGCCCCAGGCGGGACTTGAACCGCAATCCCTAGCCCCAGCTGCTTCATAGGCTGAAGCTTACAGGCATGAGCCACCATGCCCCGCTTGAGAGCCATATTTATATCTGATAAAATAAACTTGCACTTATCAAATGGTGCAAAATCAGGGATACACACTATAGAGTTATTAAGAGCACATTGTCAGGAACACAAATTTCCCCTCCAAATAGTAATTGTTGCCTAATTTTCTTCTCTGCTCAGTTTTGTAAGAATTTAACCCCAGAATATCAGTTATGCAAAATTAATTTACCTACTTCAGCTATTATTCTTATAATTTCATTTTCCTAGATTAATCTATCTCTTTTTTGAAGTATCTTGATCATCTCCAAATTAGAATGAATTATATGTACTAAAGCAGAGCATCATTTTGGGGTTTCCATCAAATTCCTGTTGATTTTCTTCATTTTTCCTTTGTGTTAGACTTCCTGTTTCCTATTTATGTGCTTGTCTTTTTTTTTTTTTTTTAGTTATTATTGGTTTTTCTTGGGTATTTGAAATTATTTCCTAAGTAGGTATTCATTAGATGAAAATTTCTTGAGAAGTTTTGATTGAAAATGTCTTTAGACTACTTGTTCATTTGATATAGTTTGGTTGGCTGCAAATAGTTTTCATTAAATATTTTGAAATTATCCATTGTTTTTCCTATTTTACTATTATTGTAGACTATATTTTCATTTTTACATTGTACATGTGGTCATTGTCTTCTGTAAGAGCTGTTATTTTATTGGAATTAAAGTGGATACAAAATAAGAAATTTCATGGCCTTCAAATCATGAGTTTGTTTTTGATGTATCATTTTTTGCTTTTCACTGTTTCATATATTCTTTCATCTTCTTTTATTGAATAGCTACCAATTGAATGTTGGACAACTGAATATATTTCTCTAATTCTATATTGTCATTATTTTCTCTCTGACTCTTACCCCCATGCCACGGACCGGCCGTGCAAGGAAGACCGCTAAGTGCAGGCCTTAGGGAGACAGGAAAAACTCAGGCAGGCGAATGATGATCACAGACACAAATTCAGTGAGCAATGAAATCTGCTGATTTATTTTAGGTTTTCAGGCCGCTTTTTATATTGTTTAAACGAGCTACTTTAACATTTCATGAGGAGGGGCATCTCATGAGTACGTGAGTGCATTATCTCAGTGAGAGACAGTAATGAGCGCATGAGGGCAATTATCATTGAGCGCATGAGGGCAATCTCATGAAAGACAGGAATCAATATCTTAACAGAAAATAGATTATCATTAGATACTACTAAACATTCCTAAGCAATCATTTTTAGGGGATCAGGATAACTAAGTTGGTTACAAGTCACCCAAGGTTATTCCTTGGCTGTAAAGCTTATCTAGTTCTTCCAGTTCTCCTTGCCTCGAGCTCCTTCTAGTATCTCAATGATTTTTTACAGAGAATCTAATTAAAATAAAGAATCTGACAACAGGGCCCCCATATTTTCCTTAATAATGATGCAGTTCATGACTTCAGCACTCCTACACCTGGGGTCCGGGGAGCTACGCCCCTAGGGTCCCCTGATTTCAGGTCAGCTCCCAGTTTGTTCCTCCTGCTGGGGGCAGAGAGCTTAACTTGTAAAAGGTTTAAATTACAAGTTTCTCATCTCTGAGATGGGCTCCCATACCCCCAGGAAACATCCTCTAAGATAGCTTTCAACTTTTCATTTGATTTTTCAAGTTCTTCTAAATGTAAAATTTCTATGTCTAATAGTTTTGTTTTAGAAGCTTTCCTCCCTTCAAAGTCATTTTTACTCAAATTGCTAGTATTTATTTGTCTTGGTATTTGTCTATAATGTTAGGGATTTTCCTCCAATATATTGCCTGCTAGTTCGTTTTAAAAGTGATTAACTGAGGTTGATTAGAAATTCTGTAACTGCACGGAGTTTGTCAATTCTGAATTTCACAATCTGTCAGAGATTTCACTGGGAAATAATTGTTCTTAAATATTTTAGATTTCTTCATTTGAGCCAGTCAGTCACATTCCCAAGGAAGTATCTTGGGATAACGATTAAAATTTCTTTTTTAATTTTATTTTTATTTATTGAGGTAGAATTTGTATATATTAAGATGCATAAGTTTAAGTGTGCCACTCAACAAATTTTACATTTGAATACATGCCAAGGTGATCACCACCCATATCAAGATACAGAACATTTCTTGGTTGTCAGGTACTCCCCCACATGTTTATTTTTCTCAATACTACCTCTCCCAGAGGTTACTGATATATTTTAAGTTTTATTTATATGGTAGTAAAGGAATAAATATTTTTTTTAAAATTTTAGACAATTTCCCTATATTTCTCTATTTCCAAATTTCTAGAGTGCCACTGTAATGACATGCCTTATAATTCATTCATACACTCAACTAATATTTATTTAATACTAAATATTGGTGCTCACTATTTTAGATGCTTAGGACAGATCTGTGTGTGAAGTAAAGATCCCTGCTCTCCAAAGGACCTCAATAGGCACTTCTCTAAAGAAGGCATTCAGATAGCCTATAGATGTATGAAAAAATGTTCAGCATCATTTGCATGAATAACTAAAATTATTTCTATTTGTTTATAATATATAATCCTTTTAAGATAGCTCATTTCTCATTTTTGTACAGTAGTTTATTTTTCCACTCAAGTGTAGTCCGCATATATCTACCATTACCTAATTACCTGTGCACTGTCCTCACAGTCTCTTGTGCTCTTCCCTCTCCTGTTTTGATTTCTCTCCCTCTCCTTTCCTAATGTTTGTTTCTGATTTGCAATTTGCCTAAATTTTTTTCAATTTTCTTTATTTTTTGACACTTTCCACTAGATTCTTCCTGTAGTTGAAACCATCCAATATTCCTTTTTTCCTTCTGACTTATTTTGCTTATCATAGACCCTTCCAGGAAAATCCAGAAAAATATGATATATGTACAGATGTGAGAGAAATATATATATATATATATATATATATATATGTGATATATAGAGAGAGAGAGAAAGAGAGAGATATCTCTCTATCTGTATATAGAGAGATATATCTCACATTTTCTTAATACTACATTCACCTGCTTTGGGCCTTAAAGCTGTTTCCATATCTTAGTTATTATAAATAGTGCTGCCATAAATATAGGAGTGCAGATTTCCTTTTGAATTTGTGTTTTTTGTTCTTTGGGTTGATTCCTAGGAGTGGAGTTGTCGGGTCATATGGTAGATGCATTTTTTGTAATTTGAGAGTGATCCACACAGCTTTCCATAGTGATTGGGCCAGTTCGCATTCCCAACAGTAGTGTAAAAGGAATTCTATATCTCCAATCATTGCCAACATTTCTTATTGCTAGTTTTTTAAATATAGGTCATTCTCACTTGTGTAAAATAGTTATCATTGTGGTTTTGATTTGCATTTCCCTGATTATAAGTAATGGTGAACATTTTTTCAAATGCCTGCTGGCCATTTGTACTTTCTCTTTGGAGAAGTGACTTTTTACCTCTTATCCCCATTTTTTGACTGCACTTTTTGCTTTGTCTTTGTTGAGTTGTATGAGTTCTTTGTGGATCCTTGTTACCAGACCATTATCACTTGTACAGAGAGCAAAAACTTTTTCCCATTCAGCTGGGAGTCTCATTGTTTTGGCTATTGTATCTTTATGTGCAGAAGCTTTTTAGTTTGATATAATCACAGCTGTTTATGTTTTCCTTTATTTTTTTGGCATTTGTAGATGTGTCCTGAAAGAGGTTTTTGAGGTGTAAGTCTTAGAATTTTTTGCACATATTTCCATCTATGTATTTTATGGTTTCAGGTCTTATATCCAAGTATTTTATTTTGAGTAAGGTTTTTCACATGGTTAGAGGGGGTAGTACAGATTATTTATTAATTTATTTGCATATAGGAATCCAGCTTTCCCAGAAACATTTATGGAAGAGGCTATCTTATTTCTAATGTATATTCTTTGCTGCTTTGTCAAGGATTAGTCAAGAACCATTGATGTAATATGTTAACATACACCTGAAAGGTGTGATCCTACACCTATAAATCATAAACAGTGTTATAAATCAATGTCACTTCAATAAAAAATAATATTTAAATGGGTAGAAGAGATAGACAAATTTGATCTCATTTTCACTTATATGTGAAACCCAATAAAACAACTGTAAACTTTTAGACTGTAGAACCAAATCTATGTTTAAAAACAGGCAAAGGGGATATCAATCAGGCAAATGGGCAAATTGTAGGTTGGAAGATGAATTTATTCTTTTATTGATAATCCTAATGTTTTATATAAATAGACGTTCATTTACAATCATGCATAACTGAAATTTATATAATTTTATAAACCAATGCTACTACATTAAAATTAAATAATTTTGTCAAAGAAGAATTTGTATATCTGAAAACTGTTCTATTAAACTAACAAAACATTATATTTTTTTTCTATATGATGCAAAACTTTGTCAGGTTCTGTAAAGAAGCCATGAATGCTTTTACATAATTTTCAAATGAAGCACAATATCCCCCCCAGTCAGCAAATCACATTTACATAAATATAAACTAATAACTTAATGTCCAATTGTTTTTGTATATTTGGAGACCAGACAAAAGCAAATAAGCACTATCAAAGATGAAATAAACAGATTAATGGGCAAAATGATTACCAATGAACTTGAATGGCCAATCTCTAAACCAAAAGATGCTTATGCAAGTGCATTGTCCCTCCAATGAGAGACTGGAGCTAGTGGAACACTGGTAAATACAAGACCATGATCCTACTCATGGTGGCAGTTGGAGGTGATCACAGAAGCACCACAGTAGCCAGCAGCACCTATCCAGAGTCCAATATGAGTGGTGCTGGAGACAACAGCATCAGAAGTCTGTGCTGGATGTGCTAAGACACCAGCAGTAGAAGGCAGTGCCAGACATACTGGAAGTTGAACTGGTGGTCAAGCAGCTGCCAGAGGACCATAAAAGTGGACAGCTCTCCAAGACAGTGCCAGAGGACCAGGCACCAGTGTTACAGCTTCATGCAGGTGGTACCAATTGATCAGGCACCAGTGTACAGCTCTTTCAGATGTACAAGAAACAGGCCAAGAGTGCCAGTCAGGAGGTAATTTAAGAGGAAGTGCAAGAGGTAGGAGCAGTGATCAGGTAATTGGGTGGTCAGGTGGCAGTTTGAATTGGAGATCAGATGCAAAGATCTCAATGAATCTGTCAGTTGAGCCTTTTAGGTATCAGATGAGAGTCAGAGGTTTAACATGAAGGTCCTTATGAGTCTCAGAGGTCTGATACATGAAGTAAAGGTTATAAAAGGTGTCTAGGAGTCTTAGAGTTCTACTAGAAGTTCTTCCCAGGACAATGGATGAGTATGCCTAGAGCCATCTGAAACCCTGCCTTGTATCCCCTTCAGAATGCATGTATTTCAAAACTTTTGGTCCATTTTCAAAACTGGCACCATTTGAAGATGTGATTGGAGTAAGTGCTAGCTCAAATCTAATTGGTCCATTTGCAAAACCCTATGCATCTCCTAAACTGACTGGCACTGGCCAGGTTCAAATCTGAATAATTCATTTTCAAAACTGTTTGACTTTAAAGCCTATTCCCTAATATCATGAAAAATCCACCCTGCATTAAGCTGTCTCATGTTCGATGTAGCAGTAGGCATGAGTGGCACATCAAAGTCTGCAATGTTGACTACACCTGGCTGCTGAGGTGGAGGGTTAGTGAAGCCAGGTTGCTTTGCTACACCCCAAAACCAGGAGCTATGTGGTATCTATGACAAACCCAGTGTTACCTGAAAAACACTGATTATTTGAAATGTTAATAGTTTTTACACTGGTGGCATATAGACATGATCAAATAAATACAAAAAATTGAAAAATTAAAAATGTAAATTTTAATCATTTAGTTTAAATATTTTTTAATTATTTTCTTAATGCCATTCAAGTGAATTGATGTCCTATCCAAAAAAAATTAATTCTGTTCCAAAAATTGATAAAGAACTTTGCTTCATATTTTGTTTGTGTAGAGAAAGGAAGAAAAGGATGGGTGGAAAGGATAAGAAAAATTTATATTTTCACCACTATCAACTAAACAGGTATTTTAAAAGCTTTCTATCCTCCTCAGTTACCGGAGAAAAAAATGTATATTTCATATCTCCCTCATTTTCTTCAGTTTTGTTAGACTTATACATGTAAATCAACAGACTTTTCTGTGCTTGCTACCTCTCATTCACCAATCTCTATAATCTCTTTTGGTATTTTTGATATTAAGCACATAAACAAAACACAGTGATTGAGTTATATGAAGCTATGAGTAAAGTTTTAAGGTAAGATATTATTAATAGAAATCCTTTCTGATGAGATTGCTTTTCTACATGTTCAGTGTGGTTAGATATTCAGGTTTTCCAATTAAAAAAAAAACTGTGTGGGATGTGTGTGGAGGGGTGTGCTTGCATGCATGTGAGTGTGAAGTAGAAGGAAGATATAAGAACAAGCTGTGAAGCAGTATAGTAAAAATTAACAGTCGATATGAAATGAACTGAATAGGCTTTTTGTATCTCCTCTTTCACTCTATTACCTCTTCTTAATTATCTCAGTACCTATGAAAAATATCTTCTCAATTCTTTAATTGAATGAAGGAAAACTTTTTTGAGAAAAGCACCACAAAAATAATTCTAGACTCTGTAGAAAATACAATGGTTGCCAGAGGGGAAGAGGAACTGAAGGAGGTTATTTGATATGGTAAAGGTATCGGAGCTTTAGTGATAGTAGGATGTGCACACATTTTGGAATGAATTTGTATTTGCCAAATTACAGTGTCAAAACCAAATGGAAAACCAATAAAATTCCATGGAAAAGTGTTTTATGGAATTTTTTAAGGGAATAATTCAAATAATTCAAACTTCTCACCTAAATACAGAAAATCATGAGCATATTTTTATTTTCTTCAAATAACATTGAATTACTCTCAGTAATTTCACTGCTTGTGATTGGTTTGTTTAAGTTCTCTATTTCTTCTTTGTTTAGTTTTGGGTGGCTGTATCTTTCTAAGAATCGGTCCATCTTGTCTAGAGTGTTATATTTGTTTGCATACAGATGTTCATAGTAATCTCTGATTATTCTTTGGATTTCTACTGTGTCTGTTGTAATGTCTCTTTCGTGTTCTCTCTGTGAACTTTGCAAGGGGGTATCAAATTTATTTATTTTTTCAAAGAATCAGGTTTTGGTTTGGTTAAACTTCTGGAAAGTCTTTTTAGTTTCTAGATTATTTATTTCTGCTTTTATTTTTATTATTTCTTGTCTTTGTGTTTTTTGTGTCCTTGTGTAGTTTCTGTTTTGTTTTTGTGTCCTTGTGTAGTTTCTGTTTCGTTGATCTGTCCTTTGTTGAGAGTGGAGTGTCAAAGTCTCCTATTACATATGTATTTTCACCAGTATTTGTTTTTAGTTCTGCTAGTAGCTGTCTTATGAATCTTGGTGCTTCCTCATTGGTGAGTATGTGTTGATAATTGCTGTCTTTTAGGTGAGTTGACCCTCAAACCATTAGGTACTAATCTTCCTTATCCTTTTTCACTTTTTAAATTTTGAAATCTGCTTTGTCTGCTATAGAAATGCTACCCCTCCATTTTGTTGGAGGCCATTTGCTTTTAAAATTGTTTTCATCCTTTAAACCTCAATCTGCTTATCTTTAGGGATCAGATGTTTTTCCTGGAGGCAGCAGAATGTTAGGTTCTATCCACTGATCCATTCTACATCTCTGTGTCTTTTGATTGATGAGATTAGACCATTAACATTTAGAGTGATTATTGATGTTTGAGGTTCTAATGTTGACTTTCTGGTGGTCATTTTGAGGTTCTAACTTGTTTTCTTGTTTTGTTCATTCTTTTATACTTCTCACGGCTTTGATCTTAAGGTTTCTTGCAAGATTTCTTGGAGTGGGGTTTGGGGGTAGCAACTTTCTGGATTTTGTCTATCTGTAAAAGCTCTAATTCTTCCTTCATAAAAGGACAGTTTTTCAGGGTATTCTTGCTGACACTTTTTGTCTTGGAGTTTTTTGAAGATGTGATTCCATTTTCTCCTTGCTTGGATTGTCTCTTCAGAAAAATTTGAGGTCAGCCTAATGGGTTTTCCTTTGTATAATATGTTTCCTCTCTCTAGTCATTCTCATTATTTTTTCTTTAGCTTGAGCTCTTGGAGGTTTTACAATGATGTATCTTGCTGTAGCTTTTCTTTCATTAAAGTAGTTTGGTGTCCTTTTTGCTTCCTGTATGTCTATTTTAATTTTGTTCTTCAGATTTGGGAAATTCTCTTTCATTGTTGCATTAAAAAGCTTTTTATTTTCTACATCTTTCTCTTCTCTTTCTGGGATTTCAATTACTCTTATATTTCCTTATATTCCAATTACTCATATTTTCTTTGTATTTACTTTCTTTAAGGTATCTCTGATTTTTTCTTCTGTCTTCTTACTTTGTTTTTCTCTCTTCATCCTCTCTGTTTCTGTATCCTCTAGTATGCTGATTCTTCTGTTTCTTCTAATCTGCTTTCATGGTTTTTCCCTGCATTTTTGAGCTCTTTTATTGCTCCTCTTATAAACTGTATCTCCTTCAATTTCTTATTTAGAGTTTAAATCTCATTCCACTGTTTGTCAGTGATATTGTTCTTTTTATTGAACTCTTTTTGTTTTTCTACATCTCCTCTTAGTTCATTTGAATGATTCTAACATCTTGCTTTCCTTTTTTTTTTTTGCATCTTCCCTTGTCTCTTTGAGTATATTTATATCATGTTGAGTCTGAATTCTTTGCCTGACATATAGGACATTTCTTCAAAGTCATCCTTGTTGGTTTCTGGAGACTGGTGATCCTTTGATGATGAACTGTTTCCAGTTGGGTTTGGTTATTTGTATTTTTCTTCCTTCCTGTGTTCTCCCTTTGGGCTTGCTCTACATATTGAGCAACTACTGCTCTAGTATTGGTTGGCATGTTTTGTAGAAGCTTACCAGAGTGTGGTAAATTATGCCTTTGTGTTTGGATTATTTCTTGCTTCTGTTGGCTGTTTTGGTGGACAAGTTCCTTTTTGGTCAGTGGGTGTGTGAGTAGCTATGTTTTCTATTGTACAGTCTGTATTCTTTTTTCATTATTTACCTTCTTTTAAGTTGAAGAGTTTAAACTGTGTGTGTGGGGGGGAGTGACTTTATTTAGTAGTGGATCTAGGGCTTGTCATATAACCCTATTTGGCAGGGGCATCTTGACACTCTTGTGTTTTTGATGTCCTTGGTTCCCTTGTCTGAAGCTGCACTGGCGCTTCTGTGCTGAGGGGTTTGCCCTTCATTTGCAGACACTTTCTGTAGCCTGGAACACTGGAAGCCACTGGCCTATCTGTTCACTAGCTCTTTCTCAGAAGAACAAATTGAAGAAAATTTGAAGAAAATTTGAAAATAGATCTGCACTGGCCCAAATTCTTCCTGAGATGAGGAACACCTCTCAGGCATGTGGGGAACAAAGCACACTTTCCCTTCCCTTCCACTGTCTCCCAGGCCTCACCTGCACTGGTCCAAATTCTTCCAGAGATGAGGAACACATCTCAGGAGGGTGGGGAGCAAAGCACCCTCCCCTGCTCCATCTGCTGACCTCCAGGATTCACCTGAGCTGATCCAAACTCTTCCAGAGATCTTCCAGATCTCTTGCAGATCTTCCAAAACTCTTCTGGATCCAGGTTTGCCTCCCAGGCCTGTGAGGAACAAGGTACACTCCCTCACACCATCACACCCTCACACTGTCCACTAACTTCCAGGCCTCACTCAGCTGGTCCAAACTCTGTCTGATATAAGGAATGCCTACTGGTTGGGTGGGGAACAAAGCATGCACCCCCACATCGTATGCTGGCTTCCAGGTCTCACCTGAACTGGCCCAGACTTTTCCAGAGACAAGGAATGCCTCACAGGGCAGGTGGCGAACAAAGCACCCTAGCCCACACTGTCCACTGACTTCCAGGCCTCACCTTAGCTAGTCCAATCTCTTCTGGAGAGGAGAAGCACCTCACAGGTGGGTGGGGAACAAAGCACCCTCCCCTGCATAGTATGCTGACTTCCAGGCCTCACCTGCTCTGGCCCAAACACTTTTGGAGACAAGGAATGCCTCCCAGGCTGGTGGGGAACAAAGCGCACACCCTGGCACCATCTGCTAACTTTCAGGCCTCACCTGTGCTGGATCAAACTCTTCCAGACACGAGGAACACCTCCTGGGCAGGTGGGGAACAAAGCACCCTCCTCCACTCCATCCGCCATCGTTGAATTCCAGGCCTCACCTGGGCTGGTCAAAGCTCTTCCAAGAGGAGAAAGGCCTCCCAGGCGGGTGGGGAAGAAAGCACCTGCCCCCTGCACCATTTGCTGATTTCCAGGCTCCACTTGAGCTGGCCCAGACTTTTCCAGAGAGGAGAGATACCTCCTGGGCCTGTGGGGAACAAAGCATACTTCCCTAGGCCACCACACCTGCTCTGACCCAAACTCTTTTGGAGAGGAGGAATGCCTCCCAGGTGGGTGGGAAACAAAGTGCACTTCCTGAGGCTATCTGCTGACTTCCAGGCCTCATCTGTCCTGGCTCAAATCTGTTGCTTTATTTTTGTTGTTGTTGGGGGTTTTTTGTTTGTTTTCTTGCTTGTTTTGGCCACTCTCACAGGAATGAAGAGGTTTCATTGTGGTTTTGATTTCAATTTCCCTGAGACTTAGTGATGTTAAACATTTTCTTAAAAATCTGTGCCCATTGCATTTCTTCTTTGGAGAAATGTTCTTTTAGTTCTTCTGACAGCTTTTTGACTGACTGCTGGCTTTGTTTTTGTTGCATGGTATGGTCTTTGTAGAACTTTGATATCAGTCCCTTATCTGTCATATGGCATGCAGATATTTTGTCCCATTTGGTTGGCTACCTCTTAGTTTTGATTACCATCTCTTTTGCTGTAAAGAAACTTAATTCCATTGCAGCTTGCTTTTTCTTCCATTTTCTTTGTTTCTGGAAAACACTTCTCAAAGAAGTATCTGAAATGTATGTTTGGAGTGTATTACCTACATTTTTTTCTATATATTTTATGGTGCCACTTCTTACATTCAAGTAATTTATCCATTTTGAGTTGATTTTTGTATGTCATGGGTGATAATAGATAGTCTAGTCTCAATTTTTTGAATGTTGCAGCCCAGTTTTTCACCACCATTTATTGAAGAGGCTTTCCTTGTTTGAAAACATAGTCTTTGCTCAATTGTCATAGATTAGTTATCCATATATATGTGGTATTATCTTTGGGTTTTATGGTCAATTCCATTGGTCTGTGTGTCTGTTTTTGTTACAGTATTATGCTGTTTTTATTATTATGACTTTGTAGTACTGTTTGTAGTCTAGAAAGTATGTCTCCAATCTTTACAATTTTTTTTAGACTAGGACTCACTATTTTTGCCCATGGAACCACAGACTCACGTGTCCTCGGGTACCACGGACTCAAGCAATCCCCAGCCTCAGCTTCCCAAGTAGCTGGGATTACAGGCATGTGCCACCACGCCCAGCTATTTTTTGGAACTAGCTCTCGCTACATTGCCCCAGGTAGGACTCAAACCACGATCCCTGGTCCCTACTGCAGCTTCCTAGGCTGCCGCTTAGAGGCATGTGCCACCATGCCAGCTTTCCCATCTTTATAATTTTTGACAACAGAGTTTTTGATAATTCTTTTTGGTTATTCATAAGAATTTCTGTAATATTAGTTGTATTTTTTAAGAATGTCATTGAGATTTTATTGAATTAATAAAATGCTTTCAGTATTTTCATGATGTCAATTTTCTGATCCATGACAGGGTATATTTTTCTATTTTTTCTGTGTGCTCATCTATTTATATTAATAGTATTTCATAGTATTCCTTATGTAAGTTTTTCATCTCATGGGTATCTAATGTTTTTAAATAATTGTAAATGGACTGTTTTCTTAATTTCTTCCACTTAAGATTGATTGCATATAGGAAGGATCTTCATTTTGTGTATTGATTTCGTAACCTCCTACTTTTTAACTGGTTTCATTTAATTAGATTTTTTGTAAATTTTTTGATTGTATAGGTTATCATATTATTTGCATATATTATATGCAAATTATTAGTTTCACTATTAGTTTCACTTCTTTCCTATTTAGATTTCTTTTATGTCTTTCTTTTGCCTAATTGCCCTACCTTGGCTTTCAGTATTATATTGAAAAGCAGTTGATGAGAGTGGAGATCCTTCTCTTGTTTCAGGTCTCAATGAAAAGGCTTTCAATTTTTTACAATTAAGAATGATGTTGGCTCTGGGTTTGTCATACATGGCTTCTATCATGTGAAGGTGTCCTTTTTATGCTGTTTTCCAAGAACATTCATCATAAAATGGGTGATGGACTTTATCAAGCACTTTCTCTGCATCTATTGATATGACTATATAATTTTATTTTTTGTTGTTGTTGATATGGGGGACTAAGTTCATTTATATTCAGATTTTGAGCTATCCTTTTATTCCCTGCAATAAATCCCACATGGTGTGGTGTATAATGTTTTAGATGCATTGCTGGATTCGGTTTGCTAACATTTCGTTGAAGATTTTTTTGCATTTGTATTCATTAGGGAGATTGGACTGTAGTTTTTCTTTGCGTTGTCGTCTTTAGTTTTGGTATTAGTGTAGTGTTGGTATTGTAAAATATATTCAGTAGTTTTCCTTCTCTCTCCATTTCTTGAAAGAGTTTTTGTAGATAGATAGGCATTATTTCATTTTAAAACATTTAGTAGAACTCATTTGTGAAGCCATCTGGTTTGGGGGGACAGTTTTGATTATCATTTCAATTTCATTAAATCAATTTCACTTGATTGTTTATATTCTATATCCCTTCTTCGTTCAGCTTTGAGTGACTGTAGATCTAAGAATTTGTCCATGTCATCAGGATTGTTGAACGTGTCTATATATGAATGTTTACATTTATTCCTTGGATTTCTAATGTTTTTGTTGTAATTTCTCCTGTTCCAGATCTTCATAAAAAGGTTTTCAGTTTTTCACAATTAAGAATGGTGTTAGCTCTGAGTTTGTCGTATATGGCTTCTATTATGTGAAGATATGGCCCTTTTATGATGTTTTTAAAGGCCATTATTTAGATTTTATCCTTTTTTTGTAAGCCACGCTAAAGGTTGTTGATTTTATTTATGTCTTCACAGAACCAGCTTTTGGTTTCATTGATTTTTTGAATTATGTTCTTAATTTCTACTTTACTTTTCTCTTCTTAAAATTTTATTGCTTTTTTCCCCTTTACTGGCTTCCATTTTTTAATTTCCTTTATTTCTTCTAGATGGGGGATTAAATTGTTTCTATGAGTTATTTCTTGCTTCTTGATAGGGGCGTGCATTGCTATATATTTTGCTCTTAATATCACTTTTGTTGAGTCCAATATGTTCTGCAATGTTTTATAATCATTGTCATTTGTCTCATGATCTATGTAATTTCTCCTTTTATTTCCTTATTAACCCAATGATCTCTCAGTAGCATATTATTCAGTCTCCATGTAATGGGTTATCTCTTTGCTTTCTTTTTGTAGTTGATTTCTAGCTTGTTGTCTTTATGGTCAGAGAAGCTACTTGGCATGATTTCAATCTCCACATATTTGTTAATGTTTTTTCTTGTGACCTAATATGTGGTTGATCCTGCAGAATGATCCATGCACATTTGAGAAAATGTATACTCATTTTTTTGTGTGCAGTGTCCTGTACATATCTATTAGTTCATGTGGTCTTGATCTTAAGGCTATTATGTCCTTGTTAATTTCTGTCCTGTTATTCTGTCCTTTGGTGAGAGTGAGATGTTGCTGTTTCCTACAACATATGTGTTTTCTGCAGTTGTTTTCAGAACTGGTAGTAATTGTTTAATGTATTTTGGTGCTCCCTAATTTGGTGATGACTCTCATATTGATTAATTTATTCCTCTTTGTGATATATTCACCCCCTTTTCACTATATAGTATCTTTTGGTGTCTCTTGTCACCTTTTTAAGTCTGAAATCATCTGCTGTAAGTATGACCTCCCCTGCTTTGTATTGATGGTGATATGCTTGTAGAATTATTTTCCCACTGTTTAATTTCAATCTATCTTAGCACCTTAGTGTGTTTTCTGGAAGCTTGAGAAGGTTGGATTCTGTTTTGCAATTCTGTGTGCTACTCTCTGTATTTTTATTGTTGAATTTAGTCCATTAACATTTTGTATGCGTGAGGAGCTCCTTATTTTCTTTCTCACAGAGGAAGGAGAACTTTGCAGGACAAAGTGTTCTTCACTGGCAATTTTTGCCTTGGAGGTTTTTTTTTTTTTCTAGTATGTTGCTAATTCACTTCTTGCCCATAGTGTTTCTTTAGAACTGTATAATATTAATCTGATCAACTTTCCTTTTTAGTTTACCTATTTTTTTCTGCTAGTTAGCTTCATTATTTTTTCTTTATCTTGGATTCTTTAAAGCTTTACACTTTTTCTACTTTTCTTTTATTATGGTAATTTGGTGTTCCTCCACCTTTGTATATATCAATTGTCATTTCTTTCTTCAAATTTGGCAAGTTTTACTTCAATTACTTCCTTGAATACTTTCTCAGATCCTTCTTTTTCTTTTTCTTCTGGAATTCCTATAATTCACATTTCCATTGGTCATAGAATCAGATTTCTCTCAAAATGTTTCTTTGTTCTTTTTTCCTTTGTCCTCTTTTTTTCCCTCTTTCTTTACTCTTTTTTATCAGTACTCTTCCAGAGTACTGATTTGTGCTTTCATTTCATCTATTCCAATTTTATGGATTTTCAATATATGTCAGTTCCTTCATGGATCTTTTGGCATGCTCTACTTCCTTTATTTTCAGCTGTTTGTTGGTCATATTTCCTGAAGCATACTGTTTCTTTTAGTTTCTTAATTCAGATAATTTTTCATTCTTTTCCTGTGAGGTAAAAAAAAAAAGAAAAAAACATCCAATTAATGGCATTTGTTTGTGCTAGATGATTTTCTTCCTATGGTGTCATTCCTAGGAGAGCTTGCTTGAATACTTTATGAACATTGTTTGTGCTAAGCACTGGGTATTTGGCCACTGGTGCCTGTGGACATGATTTCTGGGAGCTTTAACCAGGTCATGTATGAGTCTTGCTAGATTGTGGACCTCTGCGGCAGGTGGCTTGTCTGTGGAGGTAGGGACAACTGTTCCTTTTACCCTTTCCTCAACTTCTGCCACTGAACCTCTTCTGATGATCGATCTGTGCATTGAATTGCATGCTGTTTGGACCTCTGTGGCAGCTGGGTGGGTATAAGGCATTGGGCTTTCCATAGCCTCATTGATCAGATCTCTCCTGTTAGCAAAGAGTATGTCCTAGTGCTCTTACATTGGGGTTGATAATTCTATATGCTACCTGGGTCACATTTACAACAAGGGAAGTTCAGGAGTGGGAGTTTTCATGATATTCATCTACCATATGGTTGCTGGGGCAGGACATATACTCTTACCTTGGTATGGTTGTGTCTGCACACTGTCAGGGCTGTTGTGGCTGCTGGACAGGAGCAGGTGTGGCTGCTGGATATGGGCAGGTGTTCCTTGGTTTCTGCTAACCCAACCTCTTGTGGTATCCAAAGGTGCCTGGTGAAGGGGCCAATACCATGAGTCTCTTACTGTGGTCCTGTGCTCTGGTGGGTTTAACAAACAGAGGAGGATGCACTTGCTGATAAAACTGGAAACAGGTGCATGTCCCCAATGCAGGGTATGGCAACTACAAGTTTCCAGTTGCAGGTTGGTCTGCTTGTAGGCTGTTTGAGAGATATGACTGAGCTTAGTCTTTCAATTTCTCTTTGCTCAAGTGGGACTGAAAGCTGTGAGGTGGTGTTCTGGCTGTCTTTACTAGTAGGTGCCAGAAAACTGAGTGGGAGGTAACTCCCAGCAGTGTTTCACTCCTGAGTTGTCTCAAAGGGGAAAAATATTTCAGTAAAATCCTGTCCAGTCCCGTGGATCTAGCCCCTGTTGCTGAGTTTTTCATTGCTCACCAGAGGATATCTGAATATTCCAGCTGTGAGGTGGGGAGCTGGGGATGCCAGGTTGGAACCCAGTCTGGACTGGATTATGTTAACCAGCTTGGTGGGCTCAACTTGGTGGCCTCTCCCTTTTTTTAAATCCCTTTTTGGATTCTTGGGCATCCTGGATAATTGACTAATGTCATATAGTTGGTTTGGAACTTCTGGTTTTTACTAAGAACTCACTATTGGTCCATTTTCCAGTTGCTTTTAAGAGAGAGGTTGAACTCAACCTCAACCTCTCGGTTCTGCTATTTTATGTCGAATTTGTTTTCAGGTATTAAGTATTTAATTCATTTTGAATTAGTTTTTTTCTGTATGGCATTATTGGAGGGTACCCAATAACATAGCAGATGCTATGCATTGATAAGTAGATAGAAAAAAAATAGATACTTTGATACTTCCCTGTTGCCTTAGTACTACAAATTTCAAGAAGGACATGCTAAGGTATATGGAATGCATAGTTTTCTTTCAGAAGGATAGAAGAGGAGGAGGAAGGAAAATAAAACTTTTGTGATGTGAGATGATTAACAAGACTCCCTCCAAGTAAAAGTGGGAAAACAAAAAGATATAAAAGAGATCTAGGGGAGAGAGAAAGATCAGCCATTTTTGAAGGATGGAGGCCTAGTCATAATGGCTAAGGTAAACTGGGGCCCATGACCTTTGGTCTAGGCTGGCCTTAACATGCATAAGCTGAAGGTGTGTGCTGAAGGAGTCTAAAGAGTTTAGAGATATGAACTTTGTGTTGGAGTTTGTCTGATCTCGTTTAATTCACGTGGTTTTGGAGAGGCCATTACCTTGGCCTGACAAAATGGATTTTATGTTGGTTCTTGTATCTTGAGTTTTTCTACTCTCTAAAGTTGAGAGGTTGCCAAGAGAATAACACATCACATCTTTGACCACATGCTTGGAGGAACCCAGAACAGATGCCAAAGAAGGTAAAGAAAGATGCCATTTAAGAACACATGTTTGTGGACTCTAATTGGATATGGTGGTAAGATGATCAGAGACTAAAAGACAGTTTTGGATATTGTGGTGGGGTAACTGGGTTTTTCATGTTTATTTTGTAGCACATGCAATGGGGTAACTGGGATATGCTTATCTTGTATTACATGTTTAGGTAATCACTTTCTTACTTAGTAATAAATAGTTTGATTACTTTAAGACTTTGGTCTGGCTTGGAAATTACATAGTTAGGCTCTAAGTGGAGAACCCTGAAGGGGGTAGGTGAAAGGCAAGTTCAATTTTTTTTTCTCTAGTTTGGGAAAGGCCCTAAGGCTAGCAGGCAAGCAACAGGTATCTGAATGACAAAGTAGGGTGTTGTAACTTAGGAGTTAATTAGGGCGTTTGCCCAATTTTTGTAGCAGATAAAGAGTTAAAGGTTTTTTTTCTGGTTTAGGAAAAACTGTCAAAAGTATGTTTAGTAAGAAACATACCCCCCCCACCCGGACACACTACAAAGCAGTCTAGGGTGGTGCCCAAGTTTTATTATTTCACATGTAGCTGTCTGTCCAGTTTTCCCAACAAGACTTTCCTTGTTCTATTATTATGTTCAGTTCTTTCACTGTAGGTAATCTGTTCATATAGGTGTGAATCTATATCTGAGTTCTCAATTTTGTTCCAATGATCTGAATACCCCATTTTGTTTACTATCATTTTGTGGCATAGTTGGAGGATATTATTTTGTTCTTTTTTCCTCAGGATTGATTTGAGTGTTTGATTATTTTGTAACTTGAAATATTTTTTTTATGATATTAATTCTATTACTGTGAGGGATTCTATTGGGATTGTGATAATAATTGTATTGACTACATATTGCATTAAGTATTATGGACATTTTAATGAAATCAAATGTTTCAATCCAAGAATGGAATATATTTGAATTATTTTGTGTCTTTTATTCTCTCAAAAATGGTGTATAGTTCTCAATGTACATATACACTGCCTTGGTTGATTTTATTTTTCAGTATTAAGTTTTAGTGTGATTACAAATGGGATTATTTTCCTGATTGCTTTTTCTGCAATATGTGTTTAAAAACAAAAATATCTTGGATATTATTTTGTATTCTGCACTTTATTTATTTGCAATAGCTTTTGTTTAAGTATTTGGTATTTTCTATGTTTGTTATCATGTCACCTGCAAACAAAATTTTGTCTTTTCACTTCTTCAATGTTATCAGTAGACATTCATTACTCCTCAAAAATAGAATTTTCAAATTTGGATTTATATTATAGTCCATCTTATTATTCACATCCATGATGTTATACTTACTTCCTATTAACTTATTTCTATTGTAGCAATTTAGTATAATCTTGTTGAATTAAAACAACACAAATTTAGTATCTTACAGTTGTTAAGATCAGTTATATAAAATAGGTCTTAAAAAAACTAAAATAACAAATCTAACAAGGTCATATTTCCTTTTGGAATAACTAGAAAAGAATTTTCCCTTGCTTTTTCTAACTTCTAAAATTCATTGATATTTCTTGATTTCACTTTCTCCATTTTTAAATCCAATGCTATCAAGTAAAGTTCTTTTCACATTACCATCTCTCTAGATCTCTCAATTCTACCTCCAAATCACTTATAAATACTGTTGTGATTATATTGGATCTATCCAGATGATTCAGAACAGTATAACATAAAGTGAGTTGATTAGCAACTTTAATTCATTCTAACATTTTACCTAATAAAAGTAAGCAGGAAGATAATACTGAGTTCCAAAAGAAAAATAGAGAATTCTTTGCTGGAGAAGAGGGGTGTTCCATGCCTCAGAGTTAGCTTTTTTGTCCTATCATTAGCAATGGGGAAAATAAAGCATTTTTGTCCTATTATTATTAATGTGAAAACAGAGATTTTAGCAGATCCATGAAATGAACATTTGTGCTTTGGAAATATTCTATCTGCCATGAGAAAAATGTGGAAGAAACCCCCCAAACAGAACCAAGGTGAGCAGATAAGAACTGATAATATTTTATACTAATGTTCTGGTGGTTACAAAACTAAGAATACAGTAGCAATAAATGAAGAAGTGATAAAAATAAATGAATTCTTTAAAAGGTTAAAAAAAGAACAAAAAGTGATTTGGTAGTTACATGGGAGAAAAACTGAAGAGATTACATCATTAATTGAAAAGACTGATGATCAAGACAATGATTATAAATCCAAACTTATAATAATACCATTTAGAAATTATAAGATTGCTGTTACAATGGAAGTTAGACCTTTAACTTGACAGTGAAAATTTGAGCCATTCTTTTCCTTTGCAAAGATTATATGACATACTTATAATGGTTCACTGACCACTGTTTGTTCATGAATTTTTATTAGTCTATGACAGCATGATTGTCACAGAAGAAAAAAATCAATGAAAGAATATGTTCATAACATTTTTAAAAAATTAAAGATATTTGTAATTTTCCCAGAAATTTAGTATTTTTTTAAATAAATTATGTTCTTAAAGACTGGGAAGTTACGAGTTAAATAACACTGCCCAAAAAGTTATGCTGATATTCTAATTCTAGTTGTTTATGTTTATGTGGGTTTAACAGGGTCAAACAAGATGGAACTAGTTAAGAACCTCCTGGAGTAGAGTGGACCTTGTCTTAATATAACTTAGTTACTTATAAGAAAATAAATGAACAGAAACATGTATACACAAGGAATACTCCATATCATGTGAGAAATAGAAATTAGAGTGATTCACCTACAATACAAGAAAGGCTGATGAAACTAAGAGAAATTTATGGTACAGTTTCTTCCCTAGAATGTTCAGAGAGAATATGGTGCTGTCAACATTTTGAATTGTGACTTTAAGCCTCTAGAACTATGAGAGAATTTTTTTCTTTCTTTAAATCACATAGTTGTTGTAACCTTAATTAAAAAAGCCACATAAAGTTTCTAAGGAAAATCAATTCAAAGGAGAATAAATGGAATCTGCTAGAATACTAAACCTTGGATTGTATAATGTATAATGTAAATCCAATATATTTCCTTGGTCACAGTATTTACAGGGTTCCCTCCTAGATTTAAGGAAACGAGGCAGATAAAATATCTTCATGAGAGGAGTATTCAAAAATACCAATATCTTTAAGTTTTATGTTTCATGTAGCCACAATCCAAAAAACTTTCTGCTTTGATGGACAAGTGAGGTTCTCATAGTTCAATCTAAAGCAACCAAATTTGTTTTTGCTACTGCCTATTTGAACTAATTATGACAGTGTTATTGTAATATTTGAAAATAGGAATATTGGATATATTCCATATCCTATTTGCTCATTCATAGATTATGCAGTATATCATTCACTTTCAGATAAAAGAGTGGTTTTATTTAATAATAAATGTGCCATTACCAGCTTAACAATAGACATATCTACTTTATTGAACATTAAATTTCCTCTTTCCCTTAGCTCTTTTCTGTTGTAGTGGGTTAAGGAGGTATTATGATTGCCACTTATAGCTACCTCATGTTCTTATAATCCATCTATATTTATAATCAATCTGTTCTCTCACTAGAATACCTCCAAGTTTTCTAGTATGGAGGCTGAAAACTTTCATTGTGACTGAAACAGTCCTAATCTAATATTCATTTTTCTTTTCAGATAAATATTTAAAACTAACTTTCTTAGAATCATAACTACACCATGATAAGCTAGATTAGATTCTACTTATTATTCATATTATACAACAAAATTTATACCCCTTGACTAATGTCTCCCCTTTATCTCCCCTTCACCAGCCTCTTTCCACGGCAACTAACATTCTGCTCTATTTTTAAAAAATATTTATAGATTTCATATGTAAATGATAACATTTTTCTTTCTCTGTCTGAATTTCTTCATATAGTATAATGACCACAAGCACTATACATGTTGTTTCAGAAGGATTTCATCTTTTGTGGTTAAATAATATAAATGTGCATATATGTTATAATGATTTATAATTTATAATTTATATTACCATCAAATATGTAGGACACAGGGCTCCCTTTTAATATCTATGATAATACTAGTTTTCTATTGTCTTTTTGATAATAATTATTGTAAAATGTGGGCAGTCACATCATTACGCATTCTCTTAATGATTACTAGCTTCATTCATCTTTCATTTGCATATTGACCACTTGTATATTTACTTTGAGTTCATCTCTTTTAAAATCATGATTTGCTATTGAGTTACATTCGTTGCTTATATGTTTTGATTTCAAATATTTTCTTATTCTGTAGATAATATTTCAATTTTAGTTATTCAGAATTTTTAGTTTGATGTAAACCCACTTGTTGATACTTCTTTTCATTGATTGAAATTTGAATTTCATATCTAAAATATTATTGCTAAAGACAACATCAAGAAAATTTCCCCTATGTTTCTTTCTTCTAAAAGTTGTGGTTTTTGTTTCACTGTAACCTTTAATATACTTCAAGCTAGTTTCCATGAGTGATGTAATGTACGAGCAAAGTTTCTTTCTTAAGTAATTTAACATCAAGTTTTTACAATACCACTTACTGAAAAGATTATCTTATCCCCACTGAGAATTCTTGAACCCCTTATTAAATGGACTTATTTCTATGCCAATTTTATGAGAGTATGTGTAGGCTAAGGCAAATATATATTGATGAATGAACAAAAATGTTTGCTATCTTTAAGGACTGAGTAATTTGAACAACAGAAATGTATATTTCACAGTTCTCTTGCCTTCAAAGTCCAAGATCAAGGTGCAAGCAAAGTATATTGCACTCAAAGTTATTTTACTGGATGTGATGAACAAATGACCCATTTACACACTCGTGGAAATATATAAACTAGTTCAGCCATAATGTAAAGCTCAATGGAGGTTTCTCAAAACAATAAAAACAAATTCACCAGTGATTCCATTCCTAGGAATCTATCCAAAGAGGACAAAAACACTAATTTAAAAAGAAATCTGTACTCATGTTTATTAAAACGCTATTTATAATAGCTAAGATATGAGAACACTCCAAATGCCTCAAAATAGAAGAGTGGTTCAAGAGAATGTGCCATATATGAACAATAAGATAAACTCAGCCATAAAAATACAAACTCATATAATTTGCAACAACATGAATGGAGTTGGAAGGAATTATGTTAAACAAAATAAGTTAAATGGAAAATGATAAATAACAGATGGATCAAGAAAAAAAACAAAATTTCCAAGCTAACCATCAATCTGTGGTATACTGCAGGGTGGGGAAGGAAGAGTGTTCAAAGCAGGAGAGAAAAGAACTCAAAGGTCGATGGTGATGGGTCCTGGGTTTTATGGTCGTAGGAGAACTATGCTTACTACACCTGAGGGGAGAAACTGAATACTGCAAAAATTAGCAACAATGGAAAAAAAATAATTAAAAAAAAGTCCTCTTCATCAAGCTTGTAGGTGGATGTTATCTCATTATGTTCTCATATGACCTCTTCTTTGTGCATATTCATGCACATTCATGTTAGTTCTCTGATGTCTCTTCTTGTAATGTCACTGATTCCATCATAAAGACTAATTCGTGACCTTACGTAATTTTAATTCCCAAATCCTCGTCTCCAAATATTATCATGTTGTGGGATAGGAATTGCTCTTATGAAATAAGGAAAGATCTATATATTCACTCTAAAACAATACCCATAAACTATCAATATCAAACATGCCCATGATACTTTTTAATTGTGAAATTAAGTGTAGACTGGGGAGACCTAACAAAACAAGGAGAAAAGCTGACAGCTAAACCCAGCACTCCCTGGGTTATTTCACCCATGCACACAGTTGTAAGATATTTCAAAGCAACAATAAAAAGATTTATTTACAAACAAAGGGAAACCAAGAGTCACTAGGGCCATGAGTGGCCAGTTATCTTACCCCAGTTACTGTCTAGTCTCTAAAGCCCCAAAACAAAGCAAAAGGATCTCAGTTCTCAAAGTCCTAAAATGTTTTCAAAGATGTCACCTCTCACTGCTGCATCCCTAAATAGACATTTACACAAAGTCTAGTTTTCTAGCAAGCTATCTTCTCATCTGAAGTACACAGGTTCCAAATCTCCCAGGATCCAAGCTTTCTTCTACTTGGAAGTTCAAATTCCAGATTCTGAACCAAAGACCTGTACTTGTGTTTCTTGGTATCTATTCATTTTCCTTTCCCCTGGGGCAACCAAATCTGAGGGTTCCAACATTCCCTTGGTCCAACTGCCTCTCCTCCACCTGCCTCTGGACCCACTCTTCCCCCCAACTCCTTCTCCTCCCCACTGATGAAGTTTCTGGCAGCTTAACTGCCAGGGCCCAAGGAAGGAGGGGGATATTTTCCTTCAGCCCTTGTGATGTAACTGCTCAAGCCCCCAGACACAATTGCAAAAACAAACAGGTGATTTACTTATGACATGACAGCATAATGAGCTTTGTTGACCTGGTCTCTATTGAAATTCATAAAAATGGGAGAAACACATTTTAAAGTCTCTGAAAGATTCTAAGTTCAAACATAAAGTGAAGAATTATCTTTTCAAGAAAATATCTGAAAATGTAGTAAGAAAAGTAATAGTATGTTATTTGAATAATGAGTTCTCCCTCCTCTATTTCTCCCAGCTCAGTCAAGTGTTGATTTCAGTAGGTATAGCCCAAATACTAGCTATAGCCAAAACTCTCCTTTTCCATAACTTTGAGCCAAGGAGATTTCCTCCCATAAAAAGCAAGGCCTTACTACTTTTCAAATTATAGATAGCTGCCTACTGGTTGGGATAAGACCAAGGTGAATATGTTTGAAATATGTGGGCTCCCTTCATCAACCTAATGACCAGTTTTAGGATGCTGTATCTCTGATGGGTGTGCCATACTAATTGTTATTTCAAATCATAAAATTGTGGATTCTCACAAAGACAAGAGAGCCCAGATCACTGCAGGTTGCTAACTGCTTCTCCTTCATTAAATCATCAGTTCTTAGAATGGGGTTTCACTAATAAAAATATGTATCATTGCCTCCACAATCACAATAGTACAGAAGGCATACATAGTCTTTCAGAAGTCTTTAAAATAATTAAACTGTAGTCAAAAATCTTATATTCAACATTACTATAATTTATAAAGGCAGAATACATTATGCATAGATTAAAAATAATTTTTACTTGCAGATCTGCCTTATTAAAATATATCAAAGGACGTTTCTTTTCTAATGTTATGTGTTTTCTTAATATTTATTATTTTTTGGGGGAAGAAAACAAGTTACAGATAGATATACATATTACAATACCATAATTAGAAAATTAACCAAGCAAAATAATATATTATTTGATCATATGTGTGATTTAAAAGTTTCAAATACCACAAGAATGATAAACATCAAATCCAGTGTGTACTGATTAATATTTCTGGGAATGTATAATGGGGAATAGGATAGAAGAGATGTCCACAGAGAATGTCAACTATCTGTAATGGTTGATATTTTTTAATTTAATTTTTTATTTAGTATATATAGAGATTTTTATGTATTAAATTATTGTGTACTCTGGGGTTTTCCCATTTTCCTAACCAGTTAACCATTCTACTCTTTTGTGTCCTCCACCTCCCCGGCCTTCTTTCCCCCCCACCTTTCTCACTCCATGGTTCAGCCCTGTTGGTTGTTTCTAATTTTTCTTACTTGTTTGTTTGTTTTTCCCTATACTCGTCATATATGCGAGACCATCCTGTATTTCTCTTTTCCTTTTTGTCTTATTTCTGCTAATATGAGTCCTTCTAGTTCCATCTATGTTGCTGCAAATGACATGTTTGTCCTCCTTGATGATGTACATATACCACATTTTTTCACTCATTCATCAGTTTGGGGGCATTTGGGTTGTATTCATATCTTGGCAATTGTAAACAGAGCTGCAATAAACATGGACATACAAGTATCATTTTTAATTAGCATTTTCATGTCCTCTGGGTAGATTCTCATTAGTGGGATTGCTGGGTCGAATTGTAATTACACTTTCAATTGTTTGAGGGTCCTCCACACAGTCTTCAGTAGTGGCTGGACCAGTTTTCAGGAGAAAAGCTGCTGTGCCCTCCTGCCCAAGAGATCGTCTTGATCATCTTGATTGCAATCTTCACTCCTTCCCACAGGCACAGTTCCCCACCGTGGCTGGATTGCGTGAAGTGGCGCCCGCAACAGGGACCTGAGTACGAAGGACTCGGTGAAGGATCTCCACAGAGTTCAAGCAGTACTGCGAGCAAGTAGAGAGGTAAGCGGAGGAGTTTCAAGGTAGGAGAATGTAAAACAAGGAGAAAAGAAATGTTTGTTCAAAAGTTGACTTGCATAATAAGACAGAGAGGAATTAAGGTTTCAGGGGCTCAAGGGAGATGAACATATCCTAAAGGTAATATGGTAGATGTTAAATACCAAGAGATGCTAAGTATTCTAAAAGGGATATAAAATATAGGTTATAATTTTTCTTAAAATGTTACCCTAAACTAGGGAAACATGACCTAATAAACTCTGGCATCTGGGAGAGTGTAAGAGATCACCCAGAGCTAGCAATTTTTCTTTCCAGTATCATGCTGGTTTTTAAAATCCTGCCAGGTAGCTTCCGAGCTTCTGGACCTGGAGAACTTTAAATAAATAATCTTATCAAATCACCAATACCTGAGATGGTTAAGAACTTACCATGACTACAGCATTCAAAAAACTAAAAAAATTTACTGATGATCTTAATATAAAAAGAAATACTGTCTGATATAGTTAAGAAAAATAATTTACCAAAAAATCTCTAAAAAGCTAAGCCCATTCTGATCAAGAGACAACCTGCTAGTAACAAATGGCAGCATGTTCTAAAAGAAAATAAAACTCAGAAAAAAGACTTCAAAATGTTAATGAAAATTTCACACAATATTGTGATAAAGTATACAAGTTAGTAAAACAAACAATAAATAAAACACCAAAATAAAAAAGTCAAAAATGTTTTAATTTACAGTATGATAGAACTAATTCTAAGGTAAAATTAGTCAATACAAGAAACATTTCTAGTCAAAGATTGATAGTCTATACTAACATCATTAACTCTAGTTTTTAAGATAAGATTAATTTTATACTAACACTATCCCTATAGAAAAAAAATGGGGGGGGGAGTAATAAGGATACGTTCTAAGTAAAAAGACTTAAAACAAAAGCCACATAAAAGGTTAATCATTAAAAAGTAACTTATAAAGGCCTGTGGCCATTACGATTGTTAAAAAATGTTTTGGTAACAATTAATTAACATAAAAAATTTTTCTAAGATGGTTAAAGTCAACTAACTGCAGCTATCTTTCACAAATTCTAAAAGAAAATGCGGTAACACGTACAATGTCCTTGTATCCAGTATAAAAAGATGTCTAAAATGTGGTTTAAAAGTCAGCTTAATTTTGTGCTCACCAGTGAACAATTCTAATGGAAATCATTAAAATCATAAAAATTCCTTCACTTAAGCCTATCCCAATACAATGGATAACTGACCAGCAGGTTTAAACTTCTACCAAAAAAAAAATTATATATATATATATGGGTACTATAAACAGTAATAATAAAATATATATACAATCAAGTAAAAATGTTCATTTAGATAACTTTAAATTCGAGTCATTATAATTTAAATTAAATATAGTTTTCAATGTTCTAATAATGGATACAGTTTTTAAACAATATAATTAAGGCTTAATGTGCATAAGTAACGTAAACAATCAAGTTAAAAATACATAATCATACTAACATTTACAAATTTAAATTTAGTAAAAGATATATATTAACTTAGTAAAAAATAAATATTAAACCCTTTAAAAAAACAGACAATACATTTAAACACTTTTGAATGTTGTTTGGCCTATACAGTAATACAATGCATATTAAAAGTCATAAAAGATAAAATAAAAATATAAAAGAACTAATCCTTTAGTAATAATGTCAATTTGTTAAACTTTAAATGCTAACTAAAATCATAGGTGTTCTCAAATGTCATGTACTGACATTAATCTAATTACCATTGAGGAAATTCCCTAAGAAACTGCCAACAGTAATATTCCCTAAAAAACTGCCAACAGCCATCCCAAGTAAAAAATGTAACTTAGTTTCTCCAAAAACATTCTGACTTAATTACCAACAAAAGTGACATCACCCTTCAAAAATTGATAACAGTTAATTCTGATTATCAAGATGAAATTAAGGTTATACTGTCCGGATGTGACTTCCATAACATCCCCCCCCCCCCAAAAAAAAACACTTATCTTAACTAGTTCCATACTCAGATAAAAAACAATATGTAAAGATAATTCAGATGCTTTCAGATAAAAAAAGCTTCAGTAAAAATCCTTTAAAATTAATTATAAAAGGTATAAGCTTTAAAAAATTATTAAACACTGATATAAACATGTCTGTATTCCATAACATCTGTGGCCACACAGTAGCCTATTAAAAAATATGTCCCAAAACAATTAGATAAAATTAAAATATAAGGTTCTTCTGGCAAAGTTAAAAAACAGTCAAAATAGCTACTATTTTAAAAATTCTGAGTAAAAACAAAAGTAAACAAAAATTGATGATAACAAATTTAAAATATGTTTATAAAATCAAGACATTTTAACCCAACTCAATTTTATACTATTAAACAGCTAAATATAAATATGCTTGTATCAAAAAAGTAAGTTGCTTAAATATAGAAAAGGGGAAAATAGACCAACTCTAGTTAAAATCTCCATGTAGCTCTTGCAAAAACATTACTAGCCATTAATGATAGGGTGTGCTACGCCCCCCCCCCCCCATTGTCTCCTGTTTAAGATTGCACATTTTAAGAAAGGTACGCTAAAATGTGAGAATGACCTTAGCTGGAATTTTTCTTCAGGGAGATGCAGGAGGAGGTAAAAAGTGAAAGTTTTTTTTTCTTTGTGATGTAATGGTCCAGATGCAGTTTCTAGAAGGTGAGAAATCAGGATATATAGAGTTTTGAAACAAAAGAGAGGGATTCCAATATGGAGGTCAGATAGATTCATGGAGGAGAAATTTGGGATTGGCCATTTTGTAGGGTAAAGATGTGAGCCATGTGGACTTGGCCATGTGTCCAAAGACCTTGTGGGCCTGCAGCTTTTGGCTGGCCCAGACTGGCAGCATGTGTGCTAAAGGCAGTTAAGGAGTTTACAGATTTAAACTCCGTGTTAGAGTTAGTTTTGCTGAGTTTAAGTTGTGTCTGGAGGAGGCCGTGCAAAACTTAGGCCTGAAAAGAAAGTGAACTTTGCTGGTCTGGTACCATGGAGTTTCTGCAGCGTGGAGGACAAGGGGAAGCAGCCAAGTGAACGTGTCTTTACATGTCTGGAAATAAACTCTAACTGGCTGATTTTGGTGAGATAATCAGGACTGAGAGACTCAGGATTTTTAGGCAATCTGGGGAAAAGACTTTAGACAATGCTGAGAAAGGTTTCGGACAATGTTAAAGTAATTGAAGTCTAACTTACATGTTTCTTTTAGAGTAATTAAAATATCACTGTTAGAAATAAATTAGTCTGCACTGATAGTCTTGCTTTAACTTAAAATTCTGGTTAAGAAGGCTGGGGATGGTGGGGAGAGCCCACGAGTTTAAAAGAGAGTAAACTGAGGCAAACTAGTGTAAAGTTTAAACTGTGTTTCTAAGATTTTTTTTTTTAAACCAATATCTGCTTTATTATTTTTTTTTTACATCATTTCAGTCCCTGGGGGTCACCCATCACCATCACCTCCCCTCCCCACCTGCTCCAGCTGGACCCCTCTCTCCCCTTGTGTAGTTTCATTTGATTGACCATATATTAGTGAAACCATTTGGTTTCTGTCCCTTTCTATCTGGCTCATTTCTGCTAGAATGATTTCTTCTAGGTACATCCAGGTGTCTAGAAATTCATCAAATTTGTCGTTTTTAATTGATGAGTAATACTCCATTGTGTATATATAGCACATCTTTTTCATCCACTCATCTGTTCTGGGGCATTTGGGTTGTTTCCATGTCCTTGGAATTATAAATATCTAAGTTTTTTCTTCTCAAGTTTTTGGAGCTGGGAGCTGAGAAGCTGCTGGCTGGCCTTTGCATATCCATGGTAAAGGTGAACAGTGAAAATGCTAATTAACTGTTTGCAGCCTGCTTTGTAGAGAGAAGCAGGCAGAGGTTTTCAAGGTTAAAGGTAAAGGTTAAAGGTAAATGAATGTCTTATAGCCTGCTTCATAGAGAGAAGCAGGCATAAGTGTTTGTTCAAGTTAAAGTTGGAAATTCTTTTACCTGATTTCATTAACATTTTCTCAAACGGAGGTCCACAAGTCAAAAACATCCGTGAAACTCATTTTACTAAAAATTCATACTAAAGGAAACAAAAATTTAAGATAAGCCAGATCATATGGCAAAGCAAAAGGACCTGCTGCTCACACTGGTCTGGTCCAGCAAAAAATTATAAGTTGGGGGGAAGGATTTTATTTATCTCATTACAGAAAACAAAGGACAATGACTTCATCCTCCAGTCAAACCTGTCTAATTCCAGAAATGACAAGAAGACACACAAACCTCAAACTCCAGTCACATGGGAAATGGTAAAGGGGTTCATTGACCAAGTCCAAAATACGGAGGGAAAAAAAACAGATTTGAAAGTTTACAAACTGGAGGTACCAATGATATGCCTAATACAATTTGTACTGTATCTCAAAATATCAGATTCAATTAAAAAATTTTATAATTCCTACAAAGATAAGAACAAGGACTGCATTTTTTTGCTGTAGCTTGCTGGATGAGAGTAGTAGACAAAATTCAGTTAAAGCATAGTTAATGAAAACATTAGAGCCTATAGCAAAAATGGACACTTGTTCCTCCCCAGGTGCAAGGCTGGCATGGCAAAAGTGCATCCCTAAGTGAGCTCATCTTGAAACAGGGTATCAGGAAGACTTTTTGACTTGGTGACTTAAACACCATACAGGCATGCTTCTCTCTGTGAAGCAGGCTACAAGCAGGCTATTTACCTTTAACCTTTACCTTAACCTTGAACACCTCTACCTGCTTCTCTCTACAAAGCAGGATACAAGCAGGCCATTAGCATTTTCACTGTACCTGCCTACTGTTGATATGCAAACATCAGCTACCAGCTTCTCTGCTTTCTTTCCCTCTTTCAGACCTAAAAAGAAAAACTTAAAAACACAGTTTAAACTCTACACTCATAGGTTCTTTCCACCATTCCCAGCCTTCTCAACCAAAATACCAAACCAATGCAAGACTATCAGTGCAGACTAATTTATTTCTAACAAAGTGATTTTCTAGTTACTACAAAAGAAAACATGTAAGACTCAGATTACTTTAACATTGTCCAAAACCTTTCTCAGCATTGTCCGAAGTCCTTTCCCAGATTGCCCAGAAATCCTCGGTCTCTTAGTTCTGATCATCTCACCAAAATCAGTCAGTCAGAGTTCAATCCATGTGTTTGAAGACATCTTTCTTTGGGGCGCTCCTTTGGCATGCTCCTCCTTGTCTTCCATGCTGCCTTCTCCTTGACACCTTCAGGTAGCAGGAACTTCATGGTACCGGACCCAGCCAAGTTCACTTTCTCTTCAGGCCTAACTTTTGCACGGCCTCTTCCAGACACCAGTCAAACTCAGCAAAACAAACTCCAACACGGAGTTAAAATCTGCAAACTTCTTAACTGCATTTAGCACACATGCTGCCAGCCTGCACCAGCCAAAGGTTATAGGCCCCCAGGCCTGGCCAAGTCCACATGGCTCACATCTTTACAAGATGAACGATTCCCATCTCTCCTCCATTGAATCTCTCTCTCTATCTGATCTCCATATTGCCCCTGAATCAGAATCCTTCTCTTTGTTTGCACACCCTTTATATACCCTGATTTCCCACCTTCTGGGAAACCTGTTCACCTTCCTCCCTCCTGCATCTCCCTGAAGGGAAATTCCAACTAAGGTCATTCTCACATTTTAGCATCTGTCCTTGAAATCTGCAATCTTAAACAGGAGACAATGGGGAGGGGGTAGCACACCCTATCAATCTCACCATCAAATACCTCATAGTCTGGAAGGATTGCAATATCCAATTCTCCAAGGTTCTCATTCCAGCTTCACTAACAATCTAAACTTTTCAGATACTTGCAACAAATCTACTGGCACCTCACCTGCTCTGTGCAAGGCATAAGACCACTGAAAATTTGATGGTCGGTCTGCTGCGAAATGCCATTGGCATTCAGGAACCAAAACTCTATATGCCCAAGTTAAGTGGAAGGACCCACTTACAAGTCAATGGAATGGGCCCGACCCCTTGCTTATATGGGGTTGAGGATATGTTTGTGTTCTTCCCCAGGGAACAGATGAGGTCTAGTGGATCCTGGAACGGCTTGTGTGACAAGAAAATCATGCACCAATGGCTGCTGCTGACCCTGTTCCTGGTACATCTGACCCAGATGACACAAGCCTGCCAACTGTGGACAGGCATGCTGGACCCGCCTGTTTTTCATCCAGTGTTCTGAGAAGGAAGAGAGGTGGTAATCTACAACAGCAAAACCCATCTTTGGGGACTTCCTGGGCTCCCAACAGGCACTGAGAGACAGACAATCCTATATAATTATACTGGAAAAGGTCATGGAACCCCAGTTTGTTTTACTCACGATAACAATGCTACAGGATGTGTCAGGGTTTCCAATACCACCTGGGTGGGAGGTAACTTGCAGGGTTGTTATTCTGTCAAACTTTGGTATCCTTTAACCACACCTATCAATTGAACTGATAAAATGTATAGAGTTGATGATTATCATCACTGTCCTAGGCTTTCATTGCTGACAACAATGCTTCTTTACCTTGGTGCTATTGCCATTCATGGCCCCACTCCAATTTTTCTGTAGACTTTCTGCGGCTTCACCAGACCATCTTTCAGATGCAGCATGCTCCAAAATTGTCCTATGATATAGATCTGACAGTTCAAGACATTCTTAAAAGCATTCATGGACTAGCGGCTAATTGGTTTACACCATTGGGGTGAATTAAGCCCCTGCTAGTCACTGCTGGAGCTTGTGTCCTGTTTCTGTGCATTGCTCTTTGGAGTGTGCAAATGCTAGTCACCACGTTGAGCATCATGTCCAGCGAGGTACATCGCCTAAAGCTCCGTCACCCCTACCCTTTGTAGACAGTATGACTGATGATGGGTAAGGAAGACATCACCTGGGGTATCAACCAAAGACAGGACCCCTCGAGACATGAGTTCCAGGGAGTCCCATGACGGGCAAGAACCCTGAGGCTGAGATGCTCCCCCTAAGACAGGCCTACTGTCAAATAAAACAGAAAAGGGGGGGTATGTGGGGGGCAGAAAAAGGTTACCTGCTGAACAAATCCTCACAAATATGAGGAACTAAACTCTTGCCCATCAAAGTAAAGCATAGATATCAGGAAGCCTGGTAAAGTATCAGTTTAGATAACAAAGGCATCCTACAGAGAGTCTGATTACCATCTATCCTGGGTAGGTGACACCTATAGAAAACTAGCCCCCAGTAAATCTGACATCAAGCAAAAGGCATTTGTAATTGCTGATATGTGTTACATGAACTGTATAAAAGTTGTGTGAAAAATAAACTCATGGCCAGTAGATCAAAAGAAAACCCTCTGTGCCCTCCTGACCAAGAGATCATCTTGATCATCTTGATTGCAATCCTTACCCCTTCCCTCAGGCACCATTCCCCACTGCAGCTGGACCATGGGAACTCCCTCCAGCAGTGTGGTCAAAGGAAGTTTCTAAGGCTAAAAACAAGTGACCTGGGATAGTAATTTCAATCCACATGAACAAAGAGTATCAGAAAAAGTAATGATGATTATAAAATATGTTAAAAATGTGTGTTCTTTTCTCCTTTCTTCTCTAATTTATTTGAAGAACAATTGTATAAAATAATCTATATAAAACACATCTATAAATACAGAAATGCAATTCATTATTAATATATTTGCCAGTAATAACATAAAGGAAGTAGATGGGAGAAAAGCTATAATAGGAATAGAAAATAACAATTAATGATAGAATAGTATTTATAATAACAGCAAGTGGTTGATTTTAATATGAAAATATACATATCATTTATAACAATAAGATTGCAGAAAAATAGGAGAATATATTTATGCAGAAATTACATGCCTGTATATTGCTAAAGTTGTGCAAAGATAACTGGAATTTAATAAGTGGATAATAAATGAATGTTAATAAGTTAAATAATAAATAAGTTTAAATAAATAATTAATAAGTTTAATAAATAATAAATGGATTTTAATAAGTTAAAATCCATGTGGTAAACCTTAGGGCAAGCACTAAAAATAAACTGAAAAGTCATTAATTAAATTAAAATGTTAATTAGAATGTTAAATAGAAAATTGAATGTAAAGTAAAGCAATAAGGGCAAATAGAGAAGATGCACCTGAGCCATATAGAAAGCAAAAAGGATAATGTTACATTCAATTTTAATCATATTAATAATATTTGTGAATGTATTAAACAGGCCCAAAAGGAAAGATTGTCAGTCTGGAAAAAAACATTTATGTTATGCTATGTGTCATGTATAAGATAAATATTGTTCAAAAATACAAAGAAATAAATTGCAATGATAGAAAAAATGCATACATTATACAAACAACAATCAGAGGAAAGCTGAATAATCTATATTAACAAGAAATAAAATAAAATTTAGATCAAAATATGTTGCTAATGATAAAAATGGACATTATATAATAACAGTTCCAGTCTATCAGGAAATTATAACAATTATAAATGTATATTTACTTAATAGGAGAACACCAAAATGTATTAAATAAACATTGACTGAAATGAGATTAATGAATAAAGTAATGACAATATTTGAAAACTTTAATACACCATTTTCAATAATTGATAAAACAAGTAGAAAGAAGATAAACATAAAATGAAACATTTCACAGTGTTGAAGCAACTAGAAGTTAATGGACAGTTACAGAACATGCAATTTAACAACCCCAAAACAACAGATTATACATTCTTTTCAAGTACACCTGGAAATAAACACAAGAATAGATTTATTCTTGTGTAGATTTATTACATGCTAAGCAGTAAGACAAACTTCAATTAATTTAAAGCGTGAAATACAGAGCAGCTTCCCCATGTAAATTGAGCAAATATTGACAATCATTAATTTGAAGAAAAAATAGGAATATCACAGACACTTGAAAATTTACACTTATAACAATGGGCTAAAGAAGAATTAAATAATAAAAGAGAAAAAATTTTGAGCTGAATGTAAATGAAGACAATATAGACCATAGTTTATGAAAAAGAAATAAGAGAATTTAATGGGAAAATTACATTTGAAAAAACTGATTATATTAAGAAAGAAGAAATATGTCATTAGTAATCTAATTTTCCACCTGTAGACATTGGAAAAATAAGAGCTATATAAATCTAAAGCAAGTATGAGTATTAAAACATTAATGATGAGAGTGGAAATTAAGGATGAAAGGAGAAAAAACAATAAATTAAATAGATAAAACTAAAATTTGACTGAAAATTTTACATTTTAACAGTAAAGTTAACAAGCTACTATTAAGTCTGATAAAAAATTAGATTGAAATGGCTAGAATCAGAAATGAAAGAAGCTCATTGAAAAACTACAGAAATAAAAAGTTATTTTAAAGGAATTGATGAATACCTGTCGCTAACAAACTTATATAACTTAGATGAATTGGTAATTTCTTACAGAGATAAATTACAAAAAATGACTTAAAAAGATATAGACATATATTTGTAAATATGGAGCTAGTAACCTAAGACCTATTCACCAAGAAAAGGTAAAGCTCAGAGGGAATATTTCCTTCTGAATATCAAATATTCAAGGAAGAATTGTTACCAGTATTCATAACTGCTCCGAAATAAGAAGAGACACATAGAATAGTACTAGCCAAGAAGCAAGGAAGACAGAGCCCTTGTTCCACTCAGCCAATGCTAGCTGTCTCCCAGTCTTCAAAAAGTTGTTCAACTTGGAGAAAATCAATTCTTTCCCTGCTCTTTTTCAATTGATAGCAGTTTAGTACTGTATCAGAAGAAAGACTGTGTTCCATCAATGAATCTCTACCAAACTTAGACCTGTGGCTCATCAGGGAAAAATGTTAACTTATGTCTACATATCCCAAAGCTTCTTTTTTTTTTTTTTTTTTGAGACTAGGTCTCGCTATTTTTGCCCGTGGAACCGCAGGCTTTCGTTGCCCGGGGTACCACAGACTCAAGCCATCCCCAGCCTCAGCTTCCCAGGTAGCTGGGATTACAGGCGCACACCACCAAGCCCAATTATTTTTTTGGAACTAGGTCTCACTACAGGCCCCAGGCAGGACTTGAACCGCGTTCCCTAGCCCCGGCCGCTTCATAGGCTGAAGCTTACAAGCACGAGCCACCGTGCCCGGCTCCCAAAGCTTCTTAATGGAATCTCATTCCTTGGTACTTTGGATCATGCAATGCCAGAGAAAAATGCTTTGAAATATAAATGCTTTTTCCAGTATCATAAAGATTATCTTCACCAATATAATTTAGTTGGTATAAAAATCAAAGAACAAGAACTGCTTTTACTGAAAATCAGACTGAGACATTTGAAAATGTCTTTAAATAATGCTTTTTGGAATTCTTACTATGTAAGACTTAGATTAAAATTTAATGTAGAGAAAGAATCTAGATCTCATCCCAAAATCAGCATAAACCTACTGACCATAAGAGCAGACACACTGGCTTCTAGGTGAGCACTCCAGTGGCCTATCACCTTTTCCATAGACCCTATCCTGCCTGGCAAGCCCCCTTTCCAAAGGAGTACCAATATCACCATTCAGGTAAGCATCAAAATGTCTCACCAACCAAACCATGCCTTTTACAGGGTCCTGGATTGTCCATTGACTGGAAAAGAATCCAAAATTTTAGATGTGTATACCAGCTACTTACGGGTTGAACAATAACTACAAGACTTTACCAGAGAAATTCTAGCGCTACTCCAAATACCACAAGACTGCAGCTTCAGAGCCCACCAACCAAATAGCACCTAAAACAGTGGGAAAAAAAGAACACACACAACAAAATACTCAAATTCAACAGAGAAAACCCAAAGCTTACATGCGGTGAAAGACACTGCTGGCCAATATGTTCTCAATGGAACAATAATTCACAGAGAGAAAGCAACACTCCAGTAGCAAACAAACAAACAAACAAAAAAACACAAAAGAGCTTTATTTAATCAATTAGAGTTAAAAATTACCATGAATTTAAAAAAATAGATGTAGAACAATGCAAAGAAATCTCAGAAAAGTAAATGAATGCTATCATCAATTAAAGAACACAGACAATCCAGAAGGAAAATTGAAGAATATAGCCTCAAAACTGAAAAGTAAATGAAAATTATGAGAAGCACAAATAATATAGCATCAAAACTGAAATTTTAAAGACAAATAAAGGAATTACAAGGTATAAAAATATTAAGTAAGGGAATTAAACATTGTACAAAAAGCTAAAGAAATAGAATAAACCAAACAGAAAACCAAATCAAGAATTATCTGGCATCATGAGGAAAGAGATTATGAGAAAAGTAGATAACTTATAAAGAATACTTACAATGATTAACATCAGACTTCTCTGAAGAAACAGTACAAGCAAGAAAAGGATGGAGGGACATATTCAAAATATTACAACATAAATTTCCAACCAGGAATACTCTCTTTGACAAAGTTCTCCTTTATGTTGGATAAAGAGATAAAGGTATTCTCAGAAAGATAGACTCTTAGAGAATTTGCATCCAACAAACCCACATCAAATTAAGTATTAAAATGATTTTTAATATTTCAGCCAAGTAGAGTAATATGAAGAAAAAAATGAACAATTAAAATAGAATTAAAACACAAGAAAAAAATGGCAGCATAAGGCCTTCATATATCAATCATCACTCTAAATGGCAATGGCCTGAACTCATCAATTAAAGAACACAAACAATCCAGTTGGATTAGAAAAATACAATACAACTTGCTGTGTCTCTAGAAAACACATCTAAATACAAGGATAAACACAGACTGAAAGTAAAAGGATGGAAAACAAACAACTTGAAAAAGCAGGGATAGACATTTATATCAAATAAAATTTATTTCCAGCTAAAAATACAAGAATAGACAGTGATGGACATATAATATTATTAAGGGAAAAACACAATGGGACAAATAACTCTAATCAATATTTATATACATAAAAGCAGTAATTCAAAAGGAAACCTGCACTCCTATGTTTATATAAGCATTATTTACAATAGCCAACATATGGAAACAACCTAGTGTCCCAGAACAGATAAAACAATATGTGGCATATATACATCATGGGATATTACTCTGTGACTAAGAAAGATAAACGCCTATTATTTTCAGCAACATGAATGGAACAAGAAGGGAATATCATAAGTGAGACAAACCTAAAAGAGAAAGATAAATACTGAACGGTTTAATTTATATGTAGAGTAAAATGAGCTCAGACAAAGTCAAACTGTAAAACCAACCATACAAAGCTGATCATAGATCAGATGCATCCAGGGGGTAAAGAGGAGGAAAGGAGAGGGCAAGGGGAAAATGGTGGGGCACGATGGATTATGCATGATTTGGTGAGGGAGAATTATGGTGACTACACTTGAATAGCGAATTTCTGTATTTTGTACAAAATAAGCAAGGCTATAAAATAATGGTATTTAAATATAAATATACTTGAAAAAAATCAGAACACAAACTGGAAAAGCCCCATAGTCACAATTTGTAATGCTAATATAATTTTTTAAAAAATCTCCTGCAGTAGATAATAACCTAACGATGCAAATTTACCTTCTGGTTGCAGGATTTGAAGAACCAGTGAAAATATTGAGTGTTAAGATGTAATGTTTTCTTTTATATTTGAGCATTGACTTATTTTTTTGATAATATATTGTAAATTATTGTTATTATAATATGGTGCCTATTATAATTTGCCATCTTTAGTAATGGTAAAACTTTTCTTATATATTTAAAATATTTTCAGTAAATTAAAAGTAAATAGCAAGAATAGAAGATTGCTTTACAACTCAGTCTGTGAGGTACCAATTGCTCTAATACCAAAAGTAGACAAAAAGATGACAAGAATACAATATTACAGACCAGTATCTGTTACAAAGATAGAAGAAAATAAGCCTAAACAAAGTACTACTCTGAAAAATCTAGTAAAATATAAAGAGAACTATAGAATAATTAAATGAAATTTATGCAAGGGATGCAAGGTTATTTTAACATCTGAAAGACAATGAAATAATCTAAACAATGGCTTAAAAATATGTGAACAAGTTTAAAAAATGTAAAAGGAATTTAAAAGTTTCCCCTACCTCATTGTGGAAAATGGAGGTTTTGATAACTCCCATAAGTAAAACTACAATAAACAAAGTTTGCTCACAGAATAACACTAGCTCATGCTCATTATCAGTGCCAGGGGAATGATTTGCAGATATTTACCCTGTGGTTCATGGTTTACTCTCTCTTTCTCTCTCATTCTCTCTCTCTCTCTCTCTCTCTCTCTCTCTCTCTGTGTGTGTGTGTGTGTGTGTGTGTGTGCACAGAGAGATAAAAAGCACTACAGTCAGGATGGAATCCATTCCAGACAATCAAACATGCTGAGAACTGAACATAGAGTGGAACACAGCCCAGGTATAGTAAATATTTTTAGGGGAAGGAGGGATTATTACATGCATGTGAGTGCCAAGATTGGTTTAATTAATTTCATGATTGGTTTAATCATGAAGAACCTGTGGTGGACAGGCACAGTGGCTCGTGCCTGTAAGCTTCAGCCTATGAAGCAGCTGGGTCTAGGGATCCTGGTTCAAGTCCTGCCTGGGGCCTGTAGTGAGACCTAGTTTCAAAAAAATAAAGAAAGAAAGAGCCCATGGTTTCGCAACGAGGGTGCTGGAGCTACTTCCTTACTGCATTATGAAACAAATGGAGAAAGACAGAGACAGAGAGAAAGAGAGAATTGTTGAGTCCATACAGAGAAGTATCAAAGATTTGGGACCAAAGAACATGGATTCTATGAAACAGTGAACAGTGCTTTCTCTAGAGAAGGGGAAATAAAGCAAGTGTTACTTTAAATACCTGGAATATCCTTTTCCCCTTTCCCTTGTAAGACCAAGTTCTTGGACTCTAACCACACATCCCTTTCTCACCACCAAGTAAAGCATACAAAGGAAAAACAGAACTAAAGACACAGTGCCCCAAATACAGAAAAGCAGTTTTGACAACACACATGATAAACATACATGATTAAATACCTGAGTAAGTTTTGTAAAGGCTGGTAGAGCAGATGCAAGTCTAGAGACCAATGTGAAGATACAAATTCAAGAAAAAATATTTTATAAAAATGATCTTAAATTAACCCAATAAAGTCAGAGAAGTATGATGAAACACAGCATGCATATATAGAATCACAGAAAAGAGATTAGGGACAAAAATTCTTCATTAAACAAATTGAAGATACTTTAAAAAGGAATGCTTTTATGTGTGCTTTTTAAAGACACTAACATAAATAATGGCAATTATGAAGCTACATTTAGGAAAGTTAAGGTGATAGAAGAGAGAATTTTGAAAATCAAGTATACAAATGTATAAATGACACAAGTGGAAAAAGAGATATGACTAAAATTTAAGGATAAAATGAAGAAACTACTAGAAATGCCATATTCTATTAGAAGAAAACATAGAGGAAAAATAGGTATTCCAGAAGGCAAAGAAATAGAGAAGGGAGGAGAGAACTTAGTTCAAGAATATTTCCCAACCCTATAGAAAGTATCAAACAAGGATGTTCAGTCAGCAGAAAAAAAATCTAAAGAAAAAATAACCTTCACTGATACAGTCAATTTTAATTATCAATACCTCAATCAGAATTTCATCAAACTGTTCAAGATAATATAAACTTGAAAAGAGAGGAAAGTCCTAAAAAACAAAAACTATGAGCTACCTTACAAAATTATTCAGCAAAGAAGATGGATAAAGATTTTCCCAGCATATCAAAATCTGAGTGTATCACTACCAGAATGGTCCTATAAGGAATATAAAAAAGAATACATCTACATTAAAATTAAAAGAAATAGAATACAAAAAACCCACATTGAACAAGTTCATGACTAGTAATATAGAATCTGATATATAAAAAAATAATAAGACAACAAAACAACACACACACATATACACATATATATATATATATATATATATATATATATATATGTGTGTGTGTGTGATATACATGGTGATAGAACATGGTGATAGAAAAAAACAAAAATCTATACAGAGACATTCACATAACAAATGAATGAACAGAGAACTTTCAGAAAAACGATCTAAGTAAAAGCAAAGTTGGAAATACATGAAAGTTGACTGTATATGTGTGGTTTTATTTCAAAATGGATAAGAGACTTAGAGGTCAGACCCAAAACCATAGCATACATAGAGGAAAACTTGGGCAAAACTCTCCATGAATTACAGCTCAGAAATCCCTTTCTAGAAACATCTACAGAAGGCAAAAAAATGAAGGAAAACATAAACAGATGGGACTACATTAAACTAAAAAGCTTCTGTAGAGCAAAAGAGACAACAGAAAAAACTAAAAGATGCCCAACCAATGGGAAAACATTTTTGCCCTCCACATGAGTGACAAGGGATTAATAATGAAGATCCACAAGGAACTCACACAACTAAACAAAAACAAATCAAAAAGCCCAATCAAAAAATGGGGAGCAGAACTAAAAAGACACTTCTCCAAAGAGGAAATACAAATGGCCAACAGGCACATGAAAAAGTACTCAACGTCGCTAGTAATAAGGGAAATGCAAATCAAAACCACAATGAGATACCACCTTACACCAGTAAGAATGGCCCACATCCAAAGAACGGACAACAAGACTTGCTGGCGAGGATGTGGAGAGAAAGGAACGCTCCTGCACTGCTGGTGGGAATGTAAACTAGTCCAACCACTATGGAAAGCTGTGTGGAGGACCCTCAAGTTAAAGAAAATGGAACTACCATTTGACCCAGCAATTGCTCTCTTGGGAATTTACCCAAAAGAGACCTCAATGTGGGTACAAAGGGACACCTGTGCTCGGATGCTTACTGCAGCACAATTTATAATTGCAAGGTCATGGAAGCAACCTAAATGCCCCCAAACAGATGACTGGATGAAAAAAATGTGGTATATATACACAATGGAATATTACTCATCAATTAAAAATGACAAATTCAACAAATTTATAACAACATGGATGTACTTAGAAGAAATCATTTTAGCAGAAACAAGTCATAAAGAAAAAGAAAACAAATGGTTTCACTAATATATGGGATATAGTGAAAAAATAAAAGACTTGAGGAAAAGTCAAAACAAGCTAAGCACCAAACTGAAGTGCACAACTTTGAGCAGGAGGGAAAGGGGGAGAAGGGTGGAGAGGATGGGGGGGTTAATCCCTGGGATTACAATGTTGTGAAATTTATCTATAAATAAATTTTGAAAAAAATACATGAAAGACCTGTGCCATTGGAGGTATCAGAATGTATTCAGATCCCCTGATGCTTTATAAGACCTTACCAGCTTCCAGCCCCATACTGTTAGAACTTGGACTTACATCAGAAGAGGTGCCAGTGTGGTCCTGGTTCCCATGACCTCTCATGGGACACTGTCAGCTGCCTTCCAGAATTGTGAAAAAACAGGACCATGCCATTGGAGGTGACATAGTGTCAGGCCAAGCAATATCCCTATAGAATCTACCAGTCACCTACCCAGATTGATGAGACCCCTGAAGAATGAAGGGAGAGGAGACATGTCAAACAATAACCCCACCTATAGCAGCAGGAACCTAAGCAAGTGAAGAGAAAGAAAAACCCAACAAATGAAAACATGTCTCTTCAAGAAGATCACACAACATACAAAGTGAACAAATATTCAGAATTTAACTTGATTGAAGTAGAAGATACGTTATTCATTTAAGATACAGAGTAAAAACACATGATAAAGAAATTCAAGGAAATGGATGAAAATCAAGAAAATTCAGAGAAACAATTGAAGTTTTTAAAAAGAAAATCAATAAACTGAAGATAAAAAATGAATCTTATAATAAGGTAAAAATGACATTCCAGGACATAAAAAAAGAAATACAGGATATGAAAAATTCAACTGACAAAAACAGATGTTGAAGAAGTCAAATAGAAGAGTCAATGAAAATAGACATACAAAAAGTTAGAAGACCAAAATACTGTAATGAATGAAGAACAATAACAAAAGCATACTAGTTAAAATACAAAAATTCAAGACAAGCAAAAAATAATGAAGCTAGTGAGAGGCAAAAATGAGAAAACCTGTAATGGAAAACTTGTTAGGCTGACCTCAGACTTCTCAGAAGTGACACTTAGGACAAGAGGAAAATGAAGTAAGGTATATAAAATCTCCAAGACAAAAGATGTCAACAAAGGATCTTTTATCCTGCAAAGCTCTTTTTCATATATGAGGGGGAAATATGGTCCTTTTCAGAAAAAGAGAACTACTAAAAATTCTTCATAATCAAACTCATCCTTCAAGAATTACTACAAGAAGCATTAAAATGTAAACTAGTGGGAGAATGAACAGAGAAAATGGCACAAGGAAACAAATTGAAGCACAAGCAAGAAAAGAGATGAATAAATTCACATGTATAGACTCCCACACATATCAATAACCACCCTAAATGTTAATGGGCTAAACTCACCAATAAAAAGAAATAGAGTAGCAGAATGGATTAAAAAACAAAAACCAACTTTTGACTGTCTCCAGGAAACACACATAACCTCTAAAAATAAATACAGATTTAAGTTAAAGACTGGAAAACAAGCCTACAATCAAACAGACCACAAAACAAGGCAGGTACAGCTACAGTTAAATCAGATAAAATATTTTCAGACAAAAAATGTAATAAGAGACAAAGATGGTCACTATGTAATAATGATCAAGGGGCAATGCACAAGTAAGACATAAAACATATTAATATATATGTACCAAATGAAGGAGCATAAAAATACACCACAAAATTACTAGTATTTAAAAAAAAGACAAAAGGAAAAACGAATGTAGTAGGAAACTCAACACCATGCTATCACCAAGGGACAGATTTAAAAATAATAATAATAAAATAAACAAGGCCACAGTAACCCTAAGCAAATGCCTGAATCAAATGAACCTAATAGACAAAAACAGGACACTGCACCCTGTAAGAAAGGAATATACATATATTTCAAGGGCACATGGATCATTCTCCAAAATTGATAACGCATTGGGGCACAGGACCAGCATCAGTAAATTCAGAAGGATTGAAATCATACCAGTGATTTTATCAAACTCAAAATCAACCATGAAAAGAATCCTCCCATTTCACGGAGATTGAAACTATCAATATTGGAGATAATGAGTTATGAGGAAATAAATGAAGACAAAAGGAAATATTTTGTGATGAATGACAACACGTGTACAACCCTCCAGAACATATGAAATGCTGCAAAAACAGTAATAAGAAGAGAATATATAGCAATACAGTTACACATCAGGAAACAAGTAAATGCCCAAAGAAACAAGCTAATCTCATCTCTGAGAGATCTAGAGAAAGAACAAAAAAAAAAAATCCAAAAACAAGTAGAAAGGAGATAATCAAAATTCAAGCAGAAATAAATGAAAGTTAAACAAGATAATTGAAAAGATTAGCACAGAGTAATGGGTAAGCCAACTTGAAAGCTCCCAGCTTGCACCCCCCAGCCCAGCGTGGTTGGGGCTAGGGCCTGTGTGGACAGAGTCGCCAAAGCTGGAGAGTGTGGCTGGCGCTGGGAAGTTCATCCCTGAGGTGAGAGGAAGCCAGATTCAGTGGTGTGGGGCATCTCACTCAGGTGAGCTGTCCCACCAGCAAAGAGACTACTTCTGGTTGTCACGGTAACAGACCTGGGAGTTAGAGAAAGACTGCAATTTGCAACTGAACAGGCCTGGGCCCTTCAGGCTAGGGACTGATCCTGGAGTCAGTACTGGGGGTAAGCCAACTTGAAAGCTTCCAGCTTTCACCCCAAGCCCAAAAGCGTGGCACAGCATAGTGGAACCAGTGCAAACTAAGGAAACAAAGACACTCACTAACCAAGACCTTGAAGAAACCCCAACTAAAAAGAGTGTTAGGCCAAGCCTAGATGCTTGGAGACACCAAGAACTGTTTAAGGTTCATCAAGCTGAAAAAAAGGGGAAACGACAATAAAGAAGACAGACAATACAATTGAAACCATACCTAGTCACACATTCACTCCCTGAAAAGGAATTGGTCTCCCACAATAAGCAACGAAAACAAGATGTAACCAACACAGCAGCAAAAGTACAAAGACAGAACTAACCACAATTAGATAGCCTTCAACATGCCTAATACCAGAGCAGTAGTCACTCAATATGTAGAGCAAGTCCGGAAGGAAAACACAGGAAGGAGGAAGAATATAAATAATCAAGTAAGCCCTAAGAAAAATGATTCACCCCCAAAGGATACACAATCTGTAGAAACCAACATGGATGACATGGAAGAAATGCTTCACATGTCAGACAAAGAATTCAGAATCAACGTGATAAAAGCACTCAAAGAGGCCAAAGAAGAGGGGAAAAGAAGGGAAAGCAAGAGGGTAGAAGCTCTAAACGAACTAAATGAAGTAGTAGAAAAATATAAAAAAGAATGTAGCAAAACAAACAATATCATTGAAATACAGAAAAACTAAATTGAAACCCTAATTAAGAAGCTGCAGGAGATGAAATGCATAAGAGGAGCAATAGAAGAGCTCAAAAATGCAGGGAAACGCCAGGAATGCAAATTAAAAGAAATAGAAGAAAGAATCAGCACACAAGAGGACACAGAAGTAGAGAGAAGGAAGAAAGAGAAAGAGAGAGAAAAACAAAGTAAGAAGACAGAAGAAAAAATCAGAGATCTGTCAGATACTCTAAAGAAAACAAATATAAGAGTAATAGTAATCCCAGAAGGAGAAGAGAAAGACATAAGATCTGAAAGACTTTTCAAGGAAATAATAGAGGAAAATTTCCCAAACTTGAAGAAAGAAATGAAAATGAACAGGAAGCAAAAAGGACACCAAACTACTTTAATGAAAGAAGAAACAAGCAAGACACATCATAGTAAAATTTTCAAGAGCCAAATTTAAAGAAAAAAATTATGAGAATAACAAGAGAGAGAGGAACCAGATAACATACAAAGGAAAACCAATCAGACTGACTTCAGGCTTTTCAGAAGAGACACTCAAAGCAAGGAGAGAATGGGGCCACATTATTAAAACACACCAAGACAAAAAAATGCCAACCAAGAATACTCTACCCAGCAAAGTTTTCCTTCCTTTTTGAAGGAAAAATTAGAAACTTATCAGACAAACAAAGCCTCCAGAAATTTGTTACTACCAAATCCCCTCTCCAAGAACTCCTCCAAGAAGCCCTAAGATCAAAACCTGCAGAAGAATAAAAAGAATGAAAAATAGAAAATAAAGAACAAACTAAAACAGAACTGCCAATGACCACCAGAATCCCAATGTTAGAGCCTCAAACATCAATAATTACCCTAAATGTCAATGGGCTAAACTCAGCAATTAAAAGACATAGAGTGGCAGACTGGATTAAAAGACAGAATCCAACATTATGTTGCCTCCAAGAAACACATTTGATCACAAAAGACAAGCATAAATTAAAGCTGAATGGATGGAAAATGATCATACAAGCCAATGCCCCCCCCTCCAAAAAAAAAGCAGGAGTAGCCATTTTGATAGTAGAAAAAGCAGATTTCAAATTTAAAAAAGTAACAAAGGATAAAGAAGGTCACTATCTAATGGTTCAAGGGTCAACCAACCAAAAATGCATAACAATTATCAACATATACTCACCAAATGAGGGAGCACCAAGATTCATAAGACAGCTACTAAGAGAACTGAAAACAAATATAGATGAAAACACATATGTAGTAAGAGACGTTAACACCCCACTCTCAACAAAGGACAGATCAAAAAAACAAAAGCTACACAAGTACACAAAAGCCTTAAATGAAGACCTAGACAAAATGGACCTAATAGACATCTACAGAACGCACACCCACAAGGGAAAGAATACACCTTCTTCTCAAATTAACATGGACCATTTTCTAAAATTGACCACATACTAGGCCACAAGACAAGCAACAGTAAATACACAAAGATTTAAATAATACCAACTTTTTTTCAGACCATAAGGGTATCGAACTAGAAATCAATAATGAAAAGAAAGAAAGAAGGATGTCAAACACATGGAGACTGAGCAACATGCTAATAAAGGAAGAATGAGTAAATGAAGAAATTAAAGATGAAATAAAAACTTACTATGAAACAAACGACAAAGAAGACACAGCATTCCAAAATGTTTGGGATGCAGCAAAAGCATGTATAAGAGGAAGGTTCATAGCAATACAGGCCCATATCAAAAACCAAGAAAATAAACAAAAAACAACCTAATCCACCACCTTGAAAAACTAGAGATAGAGCAACAAAAAAATCCAAAACCCAGCAAAAGACAAGATATAACAAAAATAAAAGAAGAAATAAATAATCTAGAAGCCAAAAAGACTATCCAGAAGATCAACAAAACCAAAAGCTGGTTCTTTGAAAAAATAAATAAAAGTGAAAAGCCCCTTGCAAAACTCACAAAGGAACGAAGAGACAGAATTCAAATAAACAGAATCACAAATAAAAGAGAAGAAATTACAACCGACACAAAAGAAATTCAAAGGATAATAAGAGATTACTATGAACAACTATATGGAAACAAATACAATAACCTGGATGAGATGGATAGATTCTTAGAAAGATACAGCTCTCCAAAATTAAACAAGGAAGAAAGAGAGAGTTTAAATAAACCAATCACAAGCAGTGAAATTGAAGAAGTCATCAAAACTCTACCTAAAAACAAGAGCCCAGGACCAGATGGCTTTACAAACGAATTCTACCAGACATTCAAAGATGATATAATGCCTGCGCTACTAAAGCTCTTCCAAAAAACAGAGAAAGAAGGAAAACTGCCAAACACATTCTATGAAGCAAACATCACACTAATACCAAAACCAAATAAGGACAGCTCCAAGAAAGAAAACTATAAGCCAATTTTCTTAATGAACATGGATGGAAAAATTTTAAACAAAATCCTGGCAAACCGAATCCAACAATGCATAAAAAGCATTAGTCTCCATGACCAAGTGGGATTATCCCAGGGGCACAAGGATGGTTCAACATTCAGAAATAAATTAACGTAATACACCACATCAACAAAGAGAGAAACAAAAACCACATGATAATATCAATAGATGCAGAGAAAGCATTCGACAAAGTCCAGCATCCATTTATGATAAAAGCCCTTGAAAAATTAGGGATTAAAGGAACATACCTCAACATAATAAAAGCCATCTATGACAAAACTACGGCAAATATTATGCCAAAATGGGGAAAAACTAAAAGCATTCCAGTTGAGACCTGGAACCAGGCAAGGATGCCCACTCTCCCCATTATTCTTTAATGTTGTACTGAAAGTTCTAGCTAGGGCAATAAGGCAAGAGAAAGGTATATAACGGACACAAATAGGTAAAGAGGAACTGAAGCTATCATTCAATGCAGATGACATGATTCTCTACATAGATGACCCCAAACAATCCACAGAAAGATTGCTGAAATAATAAACCAGTAAGGTAGCTGGATACAAAATCAACACACAGAAGTTGGGAGCTTTCCTATATACAAAAAGTCAAGAAGAAGAAGAAATTCGAAAAACCATCCCATTTACCAATGCACCAAAAAATATAAAATACCTGGGAATAAAACTAACAAAAAATGTGAAAGAACTCTACAAAGAAAACTTTAGAACACTACTAAAAGAGATAGAAGAAGACATAAGGAAATGGAAAGACATTCCTTGCTCATGGATTGGAAGGACAAATATCATCAAAATGGCCACCTTATCAAAGGCAATCTACAGATTCAATGCAATCCCAATTAAAATCCCAATGACATTTTTTAAAGAGATAGAACAAAAATTAATGAAATTTATATGGAATAATAAAAGGCCTCGAATATCAAAAAACCTCCTGACCAGAAAAAAAGAGAACGGAGGTATTACAATTTCAAACTTCAAAGTATACTACAAAACCATAATAATTAAAACAGCTTAGTACTGGTACAAAAACAGACAATCAGACCAATGGAACAGAATTGAGTGCACTGAAATAAAACCACACATATATAGTCAACTAATCTTTGACAAAGGAGTGAAAAACTTACATGGAACAAAAATAGCCTATTCAATAAATGGTGCTGGAAAAATTGGACTAAGATATTCAAAAAAATGAACCAAGACAGCTCCCTCATACCATCTACAAAAATCAACTCAAAATGGATAAAAGACTTAGAGGTCAGACATGAAACCATAATATACATAGAGGAAAACTTGGGTAAAACCCTTTAGGAATTACAATTCAGAAATCCCTTTCTAGAAGCATCTACAGATGGCAAAAATGAAAGAAAACATAAACAGATGGGACTATATCAAACTAAAAAGCTTCTGTACAGCAAAAGAAACAACAGAAAAAATTAAAGAAGCCCAACGAATGGGCAAAAAAATTTACCCTCCACAATAGTGATAAAGGTTTAATAAGGAAGATCCACAAAGAACTCACACAACTAAACAAAAGCAAAATAAAAAGCCCAATCAAAAAATGGGGAGAACTAAAAATACACTTCTCCAAAGAGGAAAGAGGAAATACAAATGGCCAACAGGCACATGAAAAAGTGCTCATTATCACTAGCAATAAGGGAAATGCAAATCAAAACCACAATGAGATACCACCTTACACCAGTAAGAATGGCCCACATCCAAAGAACAGGCAACAAGTGCTGGCAAGGATGTGGAGAGAAAGGAACACTCTTACACTGCTGGTGGGAATATAAACTGGTCCAACCTCTATGGAAAGTTGTGTGGAGGAACCACAAATTAATGAAACTGGATCTGCCATTTGACCCAGCCATTGCTTTCTTGGGAATCTACCCAAAAGAGACCTCAATGTGGGTACAAAGGGACACCTGTGCTCCGATGTTTACCGCAGCCCTATTTATAATTGCAAGTACACTAGAGGATACAGAAGTAGAGAGAACAAAGAAAGAGAAAGAGAGAGGAAAAAAATAAGAAAACAGAAGAAAAAATCAGAGATCTGTCAGATACCCTAAAGAAAACAAATATAAGAATAATTGGAATACCAGAAGGGGAAGAAAAAGACATAGGATCTGAAAGGCTCTTCAATGAAATAATGGAGGAAAATTTCCCAAATCTGAAGAAAGAAATGAAAATAGACATACACGAAGCAAAAAAGGACACCAAACTACTTTAATGAAAGAAGAAACACAGCAAGACACATCATAGTAAAACTTACAAAAGTTAAAGATAAAGAAAAAATTATGAGAATAACAAGAGAGAGGAAACAGATAACCTACAAAGGAAAACCGATCAGACTGACCTCAGACTTCTCAGAGGAGACACTCCAGGCAAGGAGAGAACGGCATCACATCTTCAAAACACTCCAAGACAAAAAGGGTCAACCAAGAATACGCTACCCAGCAAAGCTGTCTTTCATTTATGAAGGAAAAAACAGAACCTTCTCAGACAAACAAAGACTACAGAAATTTGCAATCACCAAACCTCCTCTCCAAGAAATCCTGAAAAAGCCATAAGAGCAAAATCTGCAGAACAATAAAAGGAACA